>SDVV010030462.1:0-11673 GCA_016164225.1 Gammarus roeselii
TGGGTGAGTGGTGATGGGTGAGTGGTGATGGGTGAGTGGTGATGGGTGAGTGGTGATGGGTGAGTGGTGATGGGTGAGTGGTGATGGGTGAGTGGTGTTCGGTGAGTGGTGATGAGTGAGTGATGATGGCTGAGTGGTGATGGGTGAGTGGTGATGGTTGAATGGTGATGGGTGAGTGGTGATGGGTGAGTGGTGATGGGTGAGTGATGATGGGTGAGTGGTGATGGGTGAGTGGTGATGGGTGAGTGGTGATGAGTGAGTGGTGATGGGTGAGTGGTGATGTGTGTGTGTGTGGTGATGGTTGAGTGGTGATGGTTGAGTGGTGATGGTTGAGTGGTGATGGGTGACTGGTGACGGAGTGTGGTGATGGGTGAGTGGTGATGGGTGAGTGGTGATGGGTGAGTGGTGACGGGTGAGTGGTGATGAGTGAGTGGTGATGGGTGAGTGGTGATGTGTGTGTGGTGATGGGTGACTGGTGATGGGAGACTGGTGACGGAGTGTGGTGATGGGTGAGTGGTCTTGATTAACATAGCGAACATTGTTTCCTTATTATGGTGTGCATCCTCGAACATAAACGGGTCGCCAGAAATATCACCAAAACACTGAACCAGTTAAGATTTGGATCAACGATAATGACGGATAGAAGATCTTGAATTGACATCTTGTTTTCATTTGAATTTGTCCGCTTATATGGTGACGGTATTAGTATTCTACTGTGCGACCTAAGAGTACTCACCTTGTTTGCAGCATGACTGACCTGAGCCCTCAGTCCTACCTTGACCTCATTTACGAGATGGCGGCGGATGGCAGCCCCAAGTTCGATCTCTTCTTCAAGTATGTCCGCTATGAACTCTTATTAGACAAGATATAACTATTGTTGAAATGTATTTTTCATTAACATTGCAAACAGACAGTTAAAGTGTTATTAAACTCTTTTATTGCTCATTCTTGATACTCAAATAATTGGTGCAAATAAGTAGAAGTTACACGAATTTTAGATAGCGTTAACTTGCCTCCCTCCACTACCAAGTCTTTATTATATGCTGATGTGATGCTGAAATAAACAATGATATATAGTCAGCCATTGAAGGAGGCAGGAAGTCGAGCAACAACATAAAATGTACTGTATATATGAGGACTACTCTCAAAAGAGTGAACTGTTCAAATAACAGTCTCATGGCAACTAATATGCGGTTCCATGAGTCTGGCAATGCTGGTAAAATAATGTCTTGAGTAGTGCAAAATGTTGACGTGAATGCCGGTGTTTTCCAGGAACTACATCAAGGCTGGTCGGCCGTACATGGAAGAGGGTTGCGACGCCAACTGTAAGAGCAGAATCTTATGTCGGATACTGGTGTCCGACACTTCAGACCGGTCCTTGTGTGATCAGGTGATCAAGAAACACGACCCCCGACAAGGAGGATGGTGGTAAACCGGCTCCCTTCTCCGGAGGCGGCTTGTACATTGATTACTCTTCTCAACATTGCAAGGAGGCTGGTAGTAAATAGCCTCCTATCTTCCTACGGAGATAGGAGGCTGTTTACCAACAGCTTCCTACCTCCGTAGGTGGCCAATACATTGATACTCTACTCAACATTGTGTGGCGAGCACATCTATTTATCATAATAATTACAACATTTAATGTTATATCCAGCTAATCAGATGTTCGCCGATAATAAATGTTCGCCCCCAATTCAAATGGAGGGCTGATTTGATCTAAAGTTGCACCTCAAAACTGTGCAATAAATAAGGGGATATTTCAATGTTTTCCGCCGCATATCATTGTGCCTATTTTGTGTAGCCATCTGCATTAAAATATCTTTGAAATACAGTACTTACTCAATATACGCCTCTCGTCGAAAATTGTATAGCTTATACTAAATCAGAAAGTCTTGAATAACCTTTGGTAGTGATAACACAGTTTAGTACATTGATTCCCTTTGGGAGTGATAACACAGTTCAGTACATTAATACCCTTTGGTAGTGACAACACAGTTCAGTACATTAATAACCTTAGGTAGTGATAACACAGTTCAGTACATTAACAACCTTAGGTAGTGATAACACAGTTCAGTACATTAATACCCTTTGGTAGTGGTAACACAGTTCAGTACATTAATACCCTTTGGTAGTGATAACACAGTTCAGTACATTAATACCCTTTGGTAGTGATAACACAGTTAAGTACATTAATACCCTTTGGTAGTGATAACACAGTTCAGTACATTAATACCCTTTGGTAGTGATAACACAGTTCAGTACATTAATACCCTTTGGTAGTGATAACACAGTTCAGTACATTAATACCCTTTGGTAGTGATAACACAGTTCAGTACATTAATACCCTTTGGTAGTGATAACACAGTTCAGTACATTAATACCTTTTGGCAGTGATAACACAGTTCAGTACATTAATACCCATTGGTAGTGATAACACAGTTCAGTACATTAATACCCTTTGGTAGTGATAACACAGTTTAGTACATTAATACCCTTTGGTAGTGATAACACAGTTCAGTACAATAATACCCTTTGGTAGTGATAACACAGTTCAGTACATTAATACCCTTTGGTAGTGACAACACAGTTCAGTACATTAATACCCTTTGGTAGTGATAACACAGTTCAGTACATTGATACCCTTTGGTAGTGATAACACAGTTCAGTACATTAATACCCTTTGGTAGTGATAACACAGTTCAGTACATTAATACCCTTTGGTAGTGATAACACAGTTCAGTACATTGATACCCTTTGGTAGTGATAACACAGTTCAGTACATTAATACCCTTTGGTAGTGATAACACAGTTTAGTACATTAATACCCTTTGGTAGTGATAACACAGTTCGGTACATTAATACCCTTTGGTAGTGATAACACAGTTCAGTACATTAATAACCTTAGGTAGTGATAACACAGTTCAGTACATAAATACCATTTGGTAGTGATAACACAGTTCTGTACATTAATAACCTTTGCTAGTGATAACACAGTTCAGTACATTAATAACCTTTGGTGGTGATAACACAGTTCAGTACATAAATAACCTTTGGTAGTGATAACACAGTTCTGTACATTAATAATCGTTGGTAGTGATAACACAGTTCAGTACATTAATAACCTTTGGTGGTGATAACACACTCCAGTACATTAATAACCTTTGGTGGTGATGACACAGTTCTGTACATTAATAACCTTTGGTAGTGATAACACAGTTCAGTACATTAATAACCTTTGGTGGTGATAACACAGTTCAGTACATTAATAACCTTTGGAAGTGATAACAGAGTTTAGTACATTAATAACTCTTGGTGGTGATAACACAGTTCAGTACATTAATAACCTTTGGTAGTGATAACACAGTTCTGTACATTAATAACCTTCGGTAGTGATAACACAGTTCAGTACATTAATAACCTGTGGTGGTGATAACACAGTTCAGTACATTAATAACCTTTAGTAGTGATAACACAGTTCTGTACATTAATACCTTTGGTAGTGATAACACAGTTCAGTGCATTATTAACCTTTGGTAGTGATAACACAGTTCAGTACATGAATAACCTTTGGTAGTGATATCACAGTTAAGTACATTAATAACCTTTGGTGGTGATAACACAGTTAAGTACATTAATAACCTTGGGTAGTGATAACACAGTTCTGTACATTGATAACCTTTGTTAGTGATAACACAGTTCAGTACATTAATAACCTTTGGTGGTGATAACACAGTTCAGTACATTAATAACCTTTGGTAGTGATAACACAGTTCAGTACATTAATAACTCTTGGTGGTGATAGCACAGTTCAGTACATTAATAACTTTTGTTAGTGATAACACAGTTCAGTACATTAATAACCTTTGTTAGTGATAACACAGTTCAGTACATTAATAACCTTTGTTAGTGATAACACAGTTCAGTACATTAATAATATTCGGTGGTGATAACACAGTTCAGTACATTAATAACCTTTAGTAGTGATAACACAGTTCTGTACATTACTAACCTTTGGTAGTGATAACACACTTCAGTACATTAATAACCTGTGGTGGTGATAGCACAGTTCAGTACATTAATAACCTTTAGTAGTGATAACACAGTTCTGTACATTAATAACTTTTGGTAGTGATAACACAGTTCAGTACATTAATAACCGTTGGTAGTGATATGACAGTTAAGTACATTAATAACCTTTGGTGGTGATAACACAGTTCAGTACATTAATAACCTTTGGTAGTTATAACACAGTTCTGTACATTAATAACCTTCGGTAGTGATAACACATTTCACTACATTGATAACCTGTGGTAGTGATAACACAGTTCAGTGCATTAATAACCTTTGGTAGTGATAACATAGTTCAGTACATTAATAACCTTTGGTAGTGATAACACAGTTCAGTACATTAATAACTCTTGGTGGTGATAACACAGTTCAGTACATTAATAACTTTTGTTAGCGATAACACAGTTCAGTACATTAATAACCTTTGTTAGTGATAACACAGTTCAGTACATTAATAATATTTGGTGGTGATAACACAGTTCATTACATTAATAACCTTTAGTAGTGATAACACAGTTCTGTACATTACTAACCTTTGGTAGTGATAACACAGTTCAGTACATTAATAACCTGTGGTGGTGATAACACAGTTCAGTACATTAATAATCTTCAGTAGTGATAACACAGTTCTGTACATTAATAACTTTTGGTAGTGATAACACAGTTCAGTACATTAATAACCTTTGGTAGTGATATGACAGTTAAGTACATTAATAACCTTTGGTGGTGATAACACAGTTCAGTACATTAATAACCTTTGGTAGTTATAACACAGTTCTGTACATTAATAACCTTCGGTAGTGATAACACATTTCAGTACATTGATAACCTGTGGTGGTGATAACACAGTTCAGTACATTAATAAACTTTAGTAGTGATAACACAGTTCTGTGCATTAATAACCTTTGGTAGTGATAACACAGTTCAGTGCATTAATAACCTTTGGTAGTGATAACACAGTTCAGTACATTAATAACCTTTGGTAGTGATATCACAGTTAAGCACATTAATAACCCTTGGTGGTGATAACACAGTTCAGTACATTAATAACCTTTGGTAGTGATAACACAGTTCTGTACATTAATAACCTTTGGTAGTGATGACACAGTTCTGTACATTAATAACCTTTGGTGGTGATAACACAGTTCCATACATTAATAACCTTTGGTAGCGAAAACACAGTTCAGTGCATTAATAACCTTTGGTAGTGATAACACAGTTCAGTACATTAATAACCTTTGGTAGTGATAACACAGTTCAGTACATTAATAACCTTTGGTAGTGATAACACAGTTCTGTACATTTTACGTGTGTATATAACCATTTATATATGCATTATTAAGGCCATGCAGGATAGAACAGAACACACGTGTATCAGAAGTGTGAAATCATATATACGAGCAGGTGAGAACAGAACACACGTGTAGCAGAAAGATGGAATCATTTATGCAAACAGGTTAGAAAGGAACACATGTGTAATAGATGTATGGAATAATGTAGCCAAGCTCGTAATTACATCTTCCGTACGTATTTCTAACAAGAATTCATTATTTAAAATACAGGTAAGGTGGATAACTAGCAAATTTGAAAACGTTGAACAAGGAGGCTGCAAGACATCGCCACTTGAAGATGAGAATTGGCGACTTTACACTGGATGATTCTTAAGAAAACACAAGGAGATTTTAGATCACCCGTTCGTTTCATCTCACCAACGCTCATAACTTTCTTACACATATTCCACAAGCATACGTTTACGATTGATCGATAATAAATTGATTGTCTGAATATCGTTTTTTAAGGATGAACAGACAATTTCAATTTTTGCTTACGAGCATGACCAAGGAAACCAGCTGAGTCATCTGTGCTGCTGACAACATAGCACAATATTGCGGTTTTGCGTGGTAATTTTTCTTGCTGCAAATTTTTGATTGCACGATCAATAAATCTGCAATATTCTGTATCGAATCAACTTTAATAATTTGCGTATCTCAAAAATATCTGGACCTGAATCGATAGGGAATGTTATTTACTCTGACAAATTAGCACTATGCAAACATCGACTATAAATAGCACGCTAGCGTGGCAGGAAGTGGAGCTCTGGTAGCGGAAGCTCGGCCTGCCCTCACCTACTCACTGATCTTGACTGCACCGGAACTGAACCAACGCTGTCTGCCAAACCTGTCAACGGCTCACAAAAGGCCTTGCACAGTTAGTTTTCTTCGTCGGTGCTGGCACAGTGACCGATGAGGCAAGGTCTCTCGTGTTGCATGGAACTATCAAACCCAACATGATGCCATCGATCCAGGTGAATCCTACGTCTGTGCTCTCTATATGAAGCTTACTGCCAAGCGCGTATCTCGGAGGGGGGAAGGGGGGTTCGCAGCTGCCCCCACTTGGTAGGTTAAATCTAAAAGAACTTCTGAATATTTATTCCGACCTGGGCAATTAATACCGATGAGAAATTCCCCAAAGGTGGGAGGCCCGGGGTAATTCCTGGGTCCGAGCCTGCTGACTACCACTGCCGTCGGGGCTGCATACACCAACCGACACCTTCGCGGAGAAGATGCTAAAAAATCAATGTTACATACATTAACGATGACAAAGTTCAATAGAGAATATTTTTTATGACTAGTCTGAATCCAAAGTGCGTATAACGTTTCACTGTGAAACAAAAATAGTAACAAGTATGTGTTAAAAAACTATAACATTGCTGTCTGGAAACACTGAACAGTTTGAGGATACAGTCGATAGAGATCTTGATGCACCTTTCATACGAGATTCTGATCAAGATAGGAGAGTCTATTCACTTATTTTAAAATACATTTTCTCTATCGTTTGAACTGTGGCCACAAAAGGGAGCATTATGGATTAAATCTTCGCCGTGATAAAACTTCACATGATTACTAACACATACTCTGACTCAACGATGGAGTTGGTGTTCAATCGTCCCAGGCGAAGAAAAGATCGTCAGGACATGGTTTTTTGTTTCACCTTTGTTTATTTTTTCTCTAGCAAGCCGCCCACGCACAGAATTTGTCACCCCACCGACCATGCTCTACAGCCTGGGTGAATAATACCTTGGTGTCAGCCGAACGGCGGAAGGAACCTCCTTACCATCCTAACAGGATGTAGTCGGTTCGATTTGTGTACAGTCACCCTACACAGAGAAAAGAGTAGTAAACTACTACGCAGATTTATAAGTCATGCACACATAATTTGTTGAGTTGGGCCAAGGAAGAGTTAAGCGATGTATAAAACACAAAATGAGTAATAATGTACGTGTATTAAGCAATGCATGTCTATGAATACTGATTACATTTACGTATTTGAAGACCTCCGTATATGAAAATGAGAGTTTTATGTGTGTGGGCAGGGACTCTACTAGTGGAGTTTGACAGTGTGTGGACAGGGACTCTAATAGAAGGGTTTGACAGTGTGTGGACAGGGACTATAATAGAGGGGTTTGACCGTGTGTGGACAGGGACTCTAATAGAGGGGTTTGACAGTGTGTTGACAGGTACTCTAATAGAGTGGTTTGACAGTGTGTGGACAGGGACTCTATTAGAGGGGTTTGACAGTGTGTGGACAGGGACTCTACTAGTGGGGTTTGACAGTGTGTGGACAGGGACTCTACTAGTGGGGTTTGACAGTGTGTGAACTGGGACTCTAATAGAGGGGTTTGACAGTGTGTGGACAGGGACTCTAATAGAGGGGTTTGACAGTGTGTGGACAGGGACTCTAATAGAGGGGTTTGACAGTGTGTGGACAGGGACTCTAATAGTGGGGTTTGACAGTGTGTGGACAGGAACTCTAATAGAGGGGTTTGACAGTTTGTTGACAGGGACTCTAATAGAGGGGTTTGACAGTGTGTGGGCAAGGTACTCTAATAGAGGGGTTTGACAGTGTGTGGACAGGGACTCTAATAGAGGGGTTTGGCAGTGTATGGACAGGGACTCTAATAGAGGGGTTTGACAGTGTGTGGACAGGGACTCTAATAGAGGGGTTTGACAGAGTGTGGACAGGGGCTCTAATAGAGGGGTTTGACAGTGTGTGGACAGGGACTCTAATAGAGGGGTTTGACAGTGTGTGGACAGGGGCTCTAATAGAGGGGTTTGACAGTGTGTGGACAGGGACTCTAATAGAGGGGTTTGACAGTGTGTGGACATGGACTCTAATAGAGGGGTTTGACATTGTGTGGACAGAGACTCTAATGGAGGGGTTTGACAGTATGTGGACAGGGACTCTAATAGAGGGGTTTGACATTGTGTGGACAGGGACTCTAATAGAGGGGTTTGTCAGTATGTGGACAGAGACTCTAATAGAGGGGTTTGACAGTGTGTGGACAGGGACTCTAATAGAGGGGTTTGACAGTGTGTGGACAGGGACTTTATTAGAGGGGTTTGACAGTTTGTATTCTGTGCACAGCCACCATGCAGCCGCTCGACTAAATCTTGCTTTTGGTTAGCATCTTGTATAAGGTCACGCTACAGGGCTCGACTAAAGGTTGTTGTCGGATCGAATCCTTTATACAGCTATTCTAAAGGACCTGACTACAGGTTGTTGTCGGCTCCTATCCTGTATACGGTAACTCTATTGGGCACGACAACAGATTGTTGTCGGTGTGTATCTAGTTTACAGAAATGCTACAGGGCTTGATTACAGGTTATTTTTGTCCTGTATCCTGTATACAGTAACGCTACAGGGCTCAACTACAGGTTGTTGTCGGTTTTTATCCTGTTTTCAGCAACCTGACAGGGCTCGACAAAAGTTTTTTTTGGCTCGCCTGAAGGTTGCTGTCAGTTCGTACTCGAGTACAAGGTGTTGATGGTTTGTATCCTATATAGTCACCCAACAAGGACTCGAGTAGAGGGTGTTGTTGGTTCTTATTCTGTGCAGTCACCCTACAGAGACTCGAATGGAGTGTTGATAGCTAAAATTCTGAGTACAAACAGGCTAAAGGTTAACAGACCCTATCATGTGTATCCAAATGTATTCCTTGACCCTTTGATATATTTTTCATTCAATGGTCCATTCTGTGGTCAGTGACCCTTTCATCCATTCATTGGATTCATTTGATAACGACCAGATGATTTGATGAAAACTCTACGGATGTTGAAACAAAAATTTAACTAACTTAACATGAAGATTTTGTCACACCCGCGATGGTAACGATGAATGCCTAGTTTTATAAGGTCTCCTAAGGAGAAGAATGTTGCAATATCATTAAATGATGTACGATGACAGATCAATGTTCACAAATATAGCTATTTTAAAAGTACCTGTTAGCTATGTATGTGCAGCATGAACACATGTACAGTAGCGAAAGAAAATTCGCTTATGGTTAATTTATAATCGAAAACACAAATGGATTTTTCGCACGTAGAATTTAACTTCATACATACATTTTTTACGGCATTATATCTGGACAAAACTTTATAATGGATATTATCAATAAAATTTCCGATGAGGCAAAATATGGAGCGGAAAATGATAATTGAAGATTTTATTTTATTTTGAATCTTAAACTAATTTTTTTCCGCTCCTGTACGTGTATCGCAAGTTAACATATATTGATATTTTCGTATTGCTCAGTGACATTTATAATCTCCAAAGTAATTGATGGTTATTAAACTCCTTCGTTCCTAATAACACCAACACAATAACACACATTAATGAACTAGTATCATGCCGTGACCATTTACTTCACACACAATTTTATAAATATTCAGCCAAGCGAACGAATTAAGTGGAGAAAATAGCTGAATCATCCAGAAGTAAACATCAATAACAATGGATCGTGATTCAAGAATATTGACAACACATTGACAAAATATGAATCATCAAGGTCGGTTTCAACGCGCTTTAACAAAGAGACATGGACACGGTAAGGAATAAATAGACCCGCATGAATTATCTATAAACAGTCCTTTGAATGAACATTCCTTTGATGAATAGTCCTTCGATGAATAGTCCTTTGAATAAACAATCCTTTGAATAAATAGTCCTTTGAATAAACAGTTCTTTGAATGAACAGTCCTTTGAATAAACAGTTCTTTGAATAAACAGTCCTTTGAATAAACAATCCTTTGAATAAATAGTCCTTAGAATAAACAATCCTTTGAATAAACAATCCTTTGAATAAACAGTTCTTTGAATGAACAGTCCTTTGAATAAACAGTTCTTTGAATAAACAGTCCTTTGAATAAACAGTCCTTTGAATAAACAGTCCTTTGAATAAACAGTCCTTTGAATAAACAGTCCTTTGAATAAACAGTCCTTTGAATAAACAGTCCTTTGAATAAACAGTCCTTTGAATAAACAGTCCTTTGAATAAACAGTCCTTTGAATAAACAGTCCTTTGAATAAACAGTCCTTTGAATAAACAGTTCTTTGAATAAACAGTCCTTTGAATAAACAGTTCTTTGAATAAACAGTCCTTTGAATAAACAATCCTTTGAATAAACAGTCCTTTGAATAAACAGTCCTTTGAATAAACAGTTCTTTGAATAAACAGTCCTTTGAATAAACAGTCCTTCGAATAAACAGTTCTTTGAATAAACAGTCTTTTGAATCAACAGTCCTTTGAATAACGGCACATATGTATATGATTAATCATGAAAAGAAGTAAGAGGAAATAATGTATCTGTGTCGTTAGATACTTTGTGAAAACCTTATATGCTTTCTAACGAGCACACTCTCACAATTCTTTCATTCAATTTGATGGAGGAAAGATGAAACGAAAGAAAACCAGCTCCGTAGAGCGTTTCAGCGACACATGCTCCTGCCTGATATGTGATGTGCATGCTCATCATGCCATGAAAATGTAAATAAGTTTACACTAAAGTGCACACTCGAGGGCATTTAAATAATCTGCACCCACACAAGTCTTCTTCAGTGCGGTTCTTTATTTGCATGACGATGTCATTGCTCCAACTGCGTCAACTTAGTCATGATGTTCCAACACTGAGGTATTTACTTTCTTTATTTTTCCTTCTCGCCTGATATCAGTCAGTCTATCCGGGCTGAAACTATTGAATAATGCATGATATTCTGTAGTAAATAGCACAGCTCTCCAGAATATGGGAGCACAAATGCATAGCGACAATATGCATTCTACAGTATAACACGATACGGGGTAGGGTAGGGTCATCAATAAACGGTCAGGTAAAAACGTATTATTTGCATCGTAAATATTAAAAGATGTCGAATATTTTTCGGTGGAGAAATGTAATAATATTCCACACGTCTCAATTGCACAATATATTTAGAGATTTTTTTTTCAGTAAAGAAGTGGCACACTAATGGAGTTTGTAAGACGGGGTCAAAGAATTGAAGCAGCAATTGCAACCGCCCAAACAACTTGAAAGATTGGCATTATTATTTTCTAAGCCGAAGCTTTGTGAGACTGGTGCGATAAGACCTGTCAACTTACCGAAGCGTTGTGAGACTGGTGTGATAAGACCTGTCAACTTACCGAAGCGTTGTGAGACTGGTGCGATAAGACCTATCAACTTACCGAAGCGTTGTGAGACTGGTGTGATAAGACCTGTCAACTTACCGAAGCGTTGTGAGACTGGTGCGATAAGACCTATCAACTTACCGAAG
>SDVV010030463.1:0-11673 GCA_016164225.1 Gammarus roeselii
GACTAATAACATCAAGGAGTAGAGGTAGGGAAAGAGTGTTATGTCCTCTACATCAAGTTGAACTGGACTAATAACATCAAGGAGTAGAGGTTGGGAAAGAGTGTTATGTCCTCTACATCAAGTTGAACTGGACTAACTAACATCAAGGAGT
This sequence comes from Gammarus roeselii, assembly GCA_016164225.1. Classification (NCBI taxonomy): domain Eukaryota; kingdom Metazoa; phylum Arthropoda; class Malacostraca; order Amphipoda; family Gammaridae; genus Gammarus; species Gammarus roeselii. The sequence continues at coordinate 152 of SDVV010030463.1, forward strand.
AGAGGTTGGGAAGAGAGCGTTATGTCCTCTACATAAGGTTGAACTGGGCTAACTAACATAACCAAATTCAACATAGCGCTCCTGAAGACAATGATAGCAAAGAATCACATAAAAAACATGATCTAAAAATAGTGCTCCTTGCGTCTTTAACCGCAACACACGCTCATAATGAGAGACGTTCATAATATGGCAAGAGTGGAGCATGTTATCATCAACAGAGACAGCGTTGATTTGCATTCCAGAGATGGCATGAGTGACGCATGGTATCATCAACAGTGACAGCGTTGCGTTGCATTCCAGAGATGGCATGAGTGGCGCATGGTATCATCAACAGAGATAGCGTTGCGTTGCGTTATGATATCATACACTATTCCTCTACAAAATCAACATCTCCTCAGGCTCACTTGTTTGCGTGCAGCATGCAGGATAGAAAGGCGGTGAGGTAGCGCAGCAGGCGCAGGTTAGCGGGAGGCAGGTCGCGCACCAGCAGGCGGCGGCTCCGCCCCACCGAGGTCACCGAATCACCCGCGGGGGACAATTCGCCCAGCTCTGGAGGTGAGAAAACGAGGAGTAAGATGAGAAACTGCAGAGCTACCGACGACGCACCCAAGCACTTGATGAGGGGTTCTAAAATTAGCCTATTATTGACGAATCCGGTCAACTGGAAGATGAAAACAAGGCAATGAGCGAGTCAAGTGAAAATTACGAAAGCGTACTTAGCATCCCAATGGTTTGTCAGCTAAATATTGAGGTCGCCTCGGAATTCTTATTGACGGATTTATATATCAACATCCTTGAAAACACAAAAGCTGTCTATGACTTGGTTAGCAATAGTGCATCCGGGCCAGACGACATCCTAGCTGTTATATTGATACAACGAAAGCAGGTACTGTCAAAGCCACTACATATGTTGTGGCCAAAGCCTTTGGACACACCCGACATCCCGCAAGCCATGAAACATGCAGTCATCTTCCCTCAATCATAAGGAGGTGGCCTCACAAGCCCATCAAATTGCAGATCAATTTATTTGACACCACACGTAGTCAAAATATTTGAATGATTAATGAAAGGACGAATAGTGAATTTTCTTTAAAAAAAGGTTCAACTCCTAACAACATGGTTTCAGAAGTAAGAGGAGCACGTTGACCCAACTGTTGGAGCACTATGACGGAATAATCATTGCATTGCGTGATGGATCAAATATGTATGTAATTCATCTTGATATTATCAAGGCCTTTGACAAAGTAGATCACTGAATACTGTTATCAAAACAATATAGCGCCGGTATCCGGAGAACAAATTATAAATGGATCAAAATCATTATTAAAGGCAGAACTCGAAGTGTGGTAGTAAATGGAGAATCGTCGCACCAGTGGAGGTCCATAGTGGGGTCCCACGAGGCACTGTGCTCTTATTAGTATTGGCTGATGATCTGGGCAAAAACTCTCCAAACACATCAGTCTCATGTTCTGCAGACGATATCAGAGTACTAGGCATTATCTTCAAGTGGGCTGGTGAAAACAATATGAAATTCAACTAATCCAAATTTGAATCACCGCGATATGGAAAAAATTCAAGCTTCAAAACCAAGGCTTCATGTTACTCGAGCAATAACGCAGCCATTGAAGAAGAATGAAGCCTGCGTGATTTAGGTGTACAAAAACAAAACAATGATTGCAAAGGTTTTGAGGGTGGATTAAATGCACATTATTCGATTAGATTGACCTCCAGCGTTGCATGCACAAGAATAGAGGGTTATGCAATGGAGGACCTTCAGAAGGTGGAGCTCCATGTCAGACGAGAGATACTTTTAACGACACACGGTAGTGTGACTGTGTCGCAAGGGCTCTTAGAATACATGTCAGGCCAGTCGAGACCTCGAGCTTCAACAAATGCTATATATATTTCTGTCTCGTTATCGGTCTTCCCTCTTCTCTACGCCAGCCAATTCACAAAGCTAACCAAGAACCCACTGCTGTTAAATCTATAGTCAACTTCAATGCGAGACAAGTTCAGTACAGCTTCTCGCGTTCATAGGAAGAACGGCCTTAAACTTGCTCATAGGAATAGCTACCGCAGCAGGGTGTTACTCCAGCGGCCAGTATATATTTTGTCATCTAACCAGAAAGGAGAACATGGTATCAAATATAGGGAACGCTAGACAGATAAGTATTAAAGTCACATAATGCTGCAATTCGTAAGAAGGCCTTTGCGCACGTTTGGCTCGCATTGGGCGTTTGTATGCAGGCAACGCAATACAATGGTCAAAGCGAGGCACTCCTCACAACTGAACACACCCTTAACTGTCTGATGATTTGTCTTCATCTGGCAGCACCCGTACAAACATCCCTAGCAATGAAGCCATGCCATGCAAACACAATGCTGGTTCTGACCATAATGAGAACAGCTCTTGAAACTAAATGCACATCTAGCATTTTAAGCCATTTGCACCACTGCAATCGGTAGCAATAGATTACATTTCGATGGCACGTGATTTGGTATGACATTTGTGAGACATGCGAGTCTTGCAACTACTCCTCGCCCATGACCTGAAGGGCGTCTCTTAGTCTCGTCGGCACCTTACCGCAATTTGGATGTATTAGTGTGCTTGTCTCACTCAGATACAGAATTGAGTGATGGTCTCCATAGCAACGGCCAAATCTCCTCTCACTCAGTATGCAGGCAGCACAAGTCCCGATGAGGTATTCATTATGCCACATGCGGATTCAAGATGTTACGGGGGAAGCCAACGAGGCTGTAATGGTACCTTACGCAACATGTACTCTCCAACGGTGTAAGCATACATGACGAGCTTGTTACCAAAATATATCTGTAATAATTCCTTCGATGAGACCGTAATAACAGACGTATGATAACAGCCCATTATCCCAGTGCTCAGAAGCCATCTAATAACAACAACAACACAAGAACTCAACTCAAATTTTACAGGATACGGCTGCCCTTCAACGCCCTAATAATCGTAATAACAGCAGAACGATAACAACCCAGCTATCCCGGAGCTAAGAAGCCAACTAATAACAACAACAAACCCTTTCAGGTTGTCACGCTACGGCTGCGCATCGTCAACGCCCTAATAATAGTAATAACAGCAGTACGAGAACAACCCAGCTATCCCGGAGCTAAGAAGCCAACTAATAACAACAACAAACCCATTCAGGTTTTCATGCTACGGCTGCGCATCATCAACGCCCTAATAGCTGACGTAAACAATAGATCAAACGGGCCACATGATAAGAGGGTACACTAACAATGTATAATTTGAGTGAGAAAAACATCAATCGAGTTGAAGGCATTCAAGTTAAAAATGGTGAGACGCCGCAATAACATCACTTCCCGAACACCCGGCACCATCTAGAGATAATAAAATACCGGGATGGGACACACATACCTAAGACCAGCGTTGAAACTTAGCAAGGCGAAGACCAATAAATCGTATAAAGCCCGAACTTGACTAACACTTTAATTGTGGGGTGCGTAATGTAGCTTAATAAAACAATACTCGAGGTCAACCCTGGGAAAATGTGGGAAAGCTATCATGACTCATAGGACATCAACGGCAACACTGTGATGCCGTCTCATAAGTAGTGCACAGACAAGGCGATTTACAGGTAGACGCTTACTCTTTTCAAAAGGCCTTAACGTAATATCTCGAACTAGCAAGGCAATCTTAGTTTTCTACTCTTTTCTACTAACAGAGCCAGCAAGTAATGGTGGTGGTAATTCATAACTCACCCGCCAGAGCCAACATGGAGGTTGTGGTATGGTGGGGCAGCAGGGGCTGCGGCAGCTGCTCAAGGTAGAGGCGCAGAAGAGGTGCCACACAGCCCGCCTCAAGGCAGCTGCTGCGAGGGCGCCGTGACATGGCAGCGCAGACCTCGCCACTGCTGAAGTCTTCCAGCACCAGGGCGGAGGCGTTTACGTCTGAAAACAGCAGGACAGAGAAAACGATACAGAGAGAAACGGCGAACAATAAGGAAAATTATCATTTCAGTAGTTCCTTATGACAGGATCAATTTCTTATGCGACTTTGTCTCCCAAAAAAATTTAACTTTATAGATGAGCTTGAAAAAAACAAAAACAAAAGTACTATCCTCTCTAAACTCTATAATAAAGTATAAATAAATTGTAAGATGCTGTGATTAACACTACAGTGCAGAGCCTTTAAAATATTTGATAGCTACCAAAATGTCAAGTGTGGGGTTGCTGACGGCAGACTCTCCTTACAATCAAGTGTTAATTTAGCAACATGAAATGATCACATAAGACCTCCCGTAACTTACCATGATTAAGTATGTAGGAGCAGAGCTCGTAAACAAGCAGAGGTACGCCGTGAGGGGTGTTGCCTCCCCGCACCACCTCCTCCAGGGGGATGCCCAGCACCTCGTGCCTGATAACCGCCAGCGAGTCGTGCAGGCGCAAGGGCGTCAGTGGCCGGGGGCACGAGGAGGAGGGAGATGAGGAGTGCAAGTCTCCCAAAGACACGTCTCTCTGGTGATGAGGGTTGCAAATAGAGACTTCTCTCTGGTGATGTGGTTGACAAGGGGACACATCTCTCTGGTGAGGGTGATTACGAGTGGAGGACGAAGAGGAGGAGGATGAAGATGATGAGGACGACTCATGATGGTGGTGGAGGTGTGGTTGGTTGTGCAGGCAGCCTGGCTTGGAGCAGCAGCCCTGATAGTGGTGGTGAGAGCCACCAGGCAGACCTGGAGAGGAGCGACGGCCGAGCGGAGTGGACAGGAACAGCCGCCGCATGCGGGCGAACGCACCACCCTGTAGGAGGAGGGGGAGAGATGGTTGACGGGTGGAACGCGTTTGAAAAAATGTGTGGCACAATAAACGCAAAAGGTACAGAATAACCCCGCCAGATGCAATTTAAAAGAGTAAAAGCAGCTCCAGCACAACGCAAAGAAACGCGGAAGATAATTATTTCTTCGTCTAGAAGACACAGTGTACAGCAACTGAAATAAGCCGAAGTACTGCTGCGTTTCGATGTGCTAAATTAATACTTAAAAAAAAACGATACATGCGGGAAATCACCTTCGATAATTTTAAACCAAAGGACGGCTCTGTGCAGTTATGGCACAAGGTTTATATAAATCTATAAAATGTACCAAAATTTTAGTTAAATCAAATCAATGCAACCAACAGCAATCTATTCCTTATTTTACAATCATATTTGGCCAAAATCGGCCCATGACTCTAACCGTGGTACCAATGTTTGGTGAATCTAGTTTCCCGACATAAAAATTGTATTTACCATAAAAGCCTTCGATTTGGGAATTGCATAAAAATTGTATACACGTTGACTTCTGAAGATGGTGATGCAAACTAACAAAGATTTCCTCTTCTAAGTGCCGTAACTGATTGAAATGTGTGCCGTAAGTAATGAAAATGGTTGCCGTAACTAATGAAAATGGTTGCAATAACTAATGAACATGGTTGACGTAGCCAACTAATTAAGATGTTTGCTTGACCGTAAGTGGCCCACAGGTTCAAGACGAATGAGCATCTTGATTCATATCATTTAAGGGGCCCGAGTTACTAAAGAGATAGCTATGCATACCTTACAAGACAGGACTAAGTCACCAAAAACAGACCTCGGTTTAATCTGAAGATGAAATAGCTCAAACTTCATGTCTGAGTATTCCTTTTCGAAAAATTTAATTTCCGATCCTTTAATAGTATCCCAGCAGTGAGCATACAACAAAGCTAGCTGACTACTAGTGCCAGGATCAGCCTAAAGCACTTACCTGGTCTTTGCATCGTGCGTGCTCTACTGTAGCCGTGGACTGATGGTCACAGCACGTATCCCAGCAGTGAGCCTACAACAAAGCTAGCTGACTACTAGTGCCAGGATCAGCCTAAAGCACTAACCTGGTCCTTGCATCGTGCGTGCTCTACTGTAGCCGTGGACTGATGGTCACAGCACGTATCCCAGCAGTGAGCCTACAACAAAGCTAGCTGACTACTAGTGCCAGGATCAGCCTAAAGCACTAACCTGGTCCTTGCATCGTGCGTGCTCTACTGTAGCCGTGGACTGATGGTCACAGCACGTATCCCAGCAGTGAGCCTACAACAAAGCTAGCTGACTACTAGTGCCAGGATCAGCCTAAAGCACTAACCTGGTCCTTGCATCGTGCGTGCTCTACTGTAGCCGTGGACTGATGGTCACAGCACGTATCCCAGCAGTGAGCCTACAACAAAGCTAGCTGACTACTAGTGCCAGGATCAGCCTAAAGCACTAACCTGGTCCTTGCATCGTGCGTGCTCTACTGTAGCCGTGGACTGATGGTCACAGCACGTATCCCAGCAGTGAGCCTACAACAAAGCTAGCTGACTACTAGTGCCAGGATCAGCCTAAAGCACTAACCTGGTCCTTGCATCGTGCGTGCTCTACTGTAGCCGTGGACTGATGGTCACAGCACAAGGTGGGCCGGCGCATGGCGGAGTCCGATCGACGGGAGGCCACCGGAGCACCAGCGGACTTGCCTAAGGACCAAATCGTTGCGTGGCCAGAGGCTATCTTTTATAGGTGGTGACGAACGATAGGACGCGCTGCGGTCCCTTTCGCACGTGCTAATGGACGATAGAAGAAGCTGAGGAGTCTTTCGCAGGTGGTGATGGACGATTGATGGTGCTGTAGCCTTCTTCAAAGTAGTGATGGACGATAGGAGAAGCTGAGGATTCTTTCGCAGGTGGTGATGGACGATTGATGGTGCTGTAGCCTTCTTCAAAGTAGTGATGGACGATGGGAGACGCCGAGCCAATGCTTCTTGAAAAATGCTGATGGGCGAAGGAAGGCGCTGACGTTTTCTTCTTAGTGGTGATGAACGATGGGAGACGCCGAGGCCTAATAACGAGAAGGTAGAGTTCCACTCAAAGTAGAAGTAGCCTCGAGGCGGCTCTGTCCAGGAGAAGAAGCAGCTGCGGCGGTCTTCCGGCGCACGAAAGAGGCGGTGGTCTTCCGACGACCCTTCGTCGAGGTGGTTAGGCTCTTCTTCTTCCGGCGAACAAGGGCGGCGGTCCTCTTTCGGCGGACTTTGAAGGAGAAGGAGGCGGAGCAGGTGTTCGTCGTGTTGGTGATGGAGAGGGGAGAACAGCTAAAGGCCCTCCTCCCGTAGGGGGTGCGGGGGGCAGCAGAGGGAGCCGCCTGAGGGCTGCCCGCGACGCTAGGGGCACGAGGTGCTGTGTGGGACGCCGTAATGCAGGGTGAGGGGCCCGTGTGGGTCCGGCACGCTATCACGCAAAATGACTCTGCGGGAAGGAAGGGAACACGTCAGGTTAACGAGTAAATAAACCCAGTATAAAACTTTAATAAACAGAGAAATCAAATACGTCACAGAGAAAAAGAAACAAAGAGGTGAGGTAGAACTAAAAATCGTCCGTCACAGCGGAACGATCCCGTCTCCTAATATACCGTGTTACAAATTGAAGATAAACGGGGTGTAGCTACTGTTCGAGTCATACATAATACGCTTGCGTCAAGTTGTTTTGGGCGGTCACAGACGTAACGACCGGTGGCGCAAGTGTGGGTGAGACCTGGACAATCGGCAACCGTAACAGGATAGTTAAAAAAAAAAAAAAAACTTTCCCATGATGAACCGCAGATTCTGTAGGACATGCTATTGAAAAATATGTTTTTAAAGTAGTTTTAAAACGTTCAAAAATTTAAAGGAGGAGATACCTCAAATTCAATGGAGTACTCTACAGAAACAAATAAATCAAATATTTCATGGCATGAAGGATTGGGTTAGTGTGACGATGCTTTCTAGCGCGCTGGATTGCACGTCTTTCATGCGCAGAACGTCAAATCAGCTACTAGTGCTGGCTGCGTCACGTCATATATTTGCTTCTTATATATGAGCGGCGGTTGAGTTACAAGTGCGTTAAGTCGATGTCCTCTACGCGACCAATATCAAAAGTATGCACGGGTGCCACAGAAACTCCTTAGGTGCTGAAGCCATGTAATCCCAGCACTCTGGATGACAGCAGGTCACCCCATCCTCCTGCCCTGCTCCAGAGCCTCAAGATTCGCAGTCGTCCTCAAAATGGCGCCAACAGCACCCGGTGAACAGGAAGTTGAAGAAGACAGGAAACGGGGATACCATGCATGAGGTCTGCACTCAGTGTAATGTAGCCTTTCGCGATGGCTTTCTAGTTATGCATTGCATGTCATGATGACGTTGGAACTGTAGAAGTTCACGTAGTTGTTCAAGCGTACAATGACGATATTGACATATCTTCTAGAAATTGGATTCTGAAACACTTTCAAATGACATCAGACATCATTCTGCTGAAATACATCGGCGCTGTGCCAAACACTGTCTCCCCAATGGAGCTGGGAGACATACCACGTTGACGCGGAGCTCTGCGTGTTTTACTTGTTTTTCAATGATAGCCACAGAGCGTCAAAATCCAATCATTGTTGACGAAACCTTAGCATTTTAGAAGACAGCTATCATCAATGGCGTGAAAAGCAAGAAAAAAATCATTTTGAAGACAAAACGAACATAAATTGAAAAAATAAAAAAGCGCAGAGCTTTGCATAAGATGTTGATCTTAAATTCATGCTACCAAGCGTTAAGTTCATGCTACCAAGCGTTAACTTTATGCTACCAAGCGTTAACTTTATGCTACCAAGCGTTAACTTTATGCTACCAAGCGTTAACTTCATGCTACCAAGCGTTAACTTCATGCTACCAAGCGTTAACTTCATGCTACCAAGCGTTAACTTCATGCTACCAAGCGTTAACTTCATGCTACCAAGCGTTAACTTCATGCTACCAAGCGTTAACTTCATGCTACCAAGCGTTAACTTCATGCTACCAAGCGTTAACTTCATGCTACCAAGCGTTAACTTCATGCTACCAAGCGTTAAGTTCATACAGTTTTACCGAAGTCACGGTTTTTTGATAAACCACTCGCGTGTAAAGCGTGAAGAGCAACACCTAAAAAATTGTAATGTTCTGAGCTCGATTATGGAGAAACAAAATCAAATATAAAAAACACGTCGAGCACTGTGTTTGGTGTTATCTTCTTCGAGCCAGAAAGAACACGTCGAGCCCGTGTCTGGTGTTATCTTCTTTGAGCCAGAAAGAACACGTCGAGCCCGTGTCTGGTGTTATCTTCTTCGAGCCAGAAAGAACACGTCGAGCCCGTGTCTGGTGTTATCTTCTTCGAGCCAGAAAGAACACGTCGAGCCCTGTGTCTGGTGTTATCTTCTTCGAGCCAGAAAGAACACGTCAAGCCCGTGTCTGGTGTTATCTTCTTCGAGCCAGAAAGAACACGTCGAGCCCGTGTCTGGTGTTATCTTCTTCGAGCCAGAAAGAACACGTCAAGCCCGTGTCTGGTGTTATCAACTTAGGCCAGAAAAAACACGTCGAGCACTGTCTGGTGTTATCTCCTTCGAGCAAAAAAAAACACGTCGAGCACGTGTCTGCTGTTATCTTCTTCGAGCCAGAAAAAACACGTCAAGCACTGCCTGGTGTTATCTTCTTCGAGCCAGAAAGAACACGTCAAGCCCGTGTCTGGTGTTATCTTCTTCGAGCCAGAAAGAACACGTCGAGCCCGTGTCTGGTGTTATCTTCTTCGAGCCAGAAAGAACACGTCGAGCCCGTGTCTGGTGTTCTCAACTTTAGGCCAGAAAAAACACGTCGAGCACTGTCTGGTGTTCTCTCCTTTGAGCAAAAAAAAACACGTCGAGCACTGTGTCTGCTGTTCTCTTCTTTGAGCCAGAAAAAACACGTCAAGCACTGCCTGGTGTTCTCTTCTTTGAGCCAGAAAAAACACGTCAAGCACTGCCTGGTGTTCTCTTCTTTGAGCCAGAAAAAACACGTCAAGCACTGTGTCTGGTGTTATTTTTATTGAGCCAGAATAAAAAACCGTCGAGCACTGTCTGGTGTTCTCTTCTTTGAGTCAGAAAAAAACACGTTGAGCACTGTGTTTGTTGTTCTCATCGTTTGAGCCAGAAAAAAAATACATTCAAAGACATGGATAATTAGGTTCGAATCCGAGTTGCTTTGTACATTCCAATAAAATCCATCTGTCATGAAAACTTCATGCCTGTAGGAGGAGGTCCGAATCTTGTCCGACCGTTACACACTTATTTGAAATCCGGTTCCAAAAACTTTTTGAATTATATATAAACAACATACCGCCCCGCTAGGATTGGGAGACAAAAAAAATAACCAAGCGTGACGGAGCAAAGGAAACTAGGGAAATTATGGGGAAAAAGCCACTGAGTTAGTCCCGAGGCAGAGAAACCCAAGGTCACAATCACTGAACACAAGACCAAGTCCAGTTGGGCAGATGATAACCGTCAGGTTATGTAACACAGTTCAACTCAGTAATAAGCATCTAGTAACGTGGCCCAACTTTAACCAGGTCCCAGGACAGCTCTGGAAGACTGAATGTTTGAGGTCCCTGGATGAGCTCTGGAAAACTGAATGTTTGAGGTCCCTGGACGAGCTCTGGAAGACTGAATGTTTGAGGTCCCTGGACGAGCTCTGGAAGACTGAATGTTTGAGGTCCCTGGATGAGCTCTGGAAGACTGAATGTTTGAGGTCCCTGGATAAGCTCTGGAAGAATGAATGTTTGAGGTCCGTGGATGAGCTCTGGAAAACTGAATGTTTGAGGTCCCTGGATGAGCTCTGGAAGAATGAATGTTTGAGGTCCCTGTATGAGCTCTAGAAGACTGAATGTTTGAGGTACCTGGATGAGCTCTGGAAGACTGAATGGTCGAGCAACCGAGTCCAGTCCAGGAGAGAGCCTTTTGGTGTTCAGAAAAGCGACAACGATACGCAAAATTGGTTCCATATTCGAGAGAGGTAAAATTTCATGGAAAAATAATTTTCCGTTAAAGTGAGAGGGTAACACCCCAAGTGTCGACAGAATAACAGACGAAACAGCAGGCGATCCGCAATAAGTAATGAGGGTCGTAGGTTTGTCGGCGTTAATACTTTGCGTCTCATTGGGACGACCAGACCATCAAAATTCTACTAACTTTTTGGTTTCGGTCAAACATGTACGAGAATAAAAGTTAGCACTGTGGTTGGGTTTTCTCTCACCTTCGCTTACCCATCCTTTAGAGGTTACCTTTATTATTAATTATTACACACACATCTTAAAACAACATGACATTTTATCTCTTAATACATTGGAGCAGATCATTACCATGTGGTTGGGTTTTCTCTCACCTTCGCTTATTAAACCCAACCTTCATGACATCCTATTTTAAACAATTTACATACATAGATTTATAAATTTTATTGTCATTAAACCCAAAATCCAGACTGGTGATATTTGGGGTCATTTTAGGTCTATTTTTTGAATACTCATTACCTTTAGTTTTTGACGAACGACGCCATATTTATCTTGGAGTCGTTACAAAGGGGCACGTCTGTGGCGTAGCTATAATTACTAGAAATAACTACAAAGAAAATCCCTACCTAACATTTGGTTAGTCTACTGTGAATCTCTACGTCCCTAAAACTGACTGG
>SDVV010030464.1:0-11673 GCA_016164225.1 Gammarus roeselii
AACGTGGGTAAGAGTAAAGTAATGAGATGCTCGAGGACTGTCGATGCAAGCAAAATTAATGTCACCCTAAATGGAGAGCTCTTGGAGGAAGTTCAGTGGTTTAAGTATCTGGGCTCCCATGTGGAGAAAACTAAACTAATGGAAACTGAAGTGAAGGCGCGAGTGAAGGAGGGATGTAAAGTGTTGGGTGCACTAAAGAGTGTAATGAGCTGTAGGACGTTGGGGATGGAAGCAAAGAGAGGGCTGTATGAGGGTGTTGTTGTCCCAACTGTACTCTACGGAGCTGAGGCTTGGGGGGTGAGAGCAGAGGAGAGAAGAAGGTTGAATGTTTTCGAGATGAAATGTTAAAGGAGCATGGCTGTAGTAACGCTGAGAGACCGGATCACCAACGACGTGGTTCGAATTAGAACAGGGATGGTGAAGAAGTTGGAGAACCGAGTGGATTCGCGTGTACCGAGATGGTTCGGGCACATGGAGAGGATGGATGAAGGGAGATTGGTGAAAAGGGTGATGAATGCGGAGGCGAGTGGTCGCAGGCCTAGAGGTAGACCGAAGTTTGGGTGAATGGATGGTCTGAAGCAGGCGTTGGGAAGGAGAGACATGAATGTGGAGGTGGCGAGAGAGCGTGCAATGAACAGGCGTGAGTGGTGAATGGTTGATTTAGACGCTGCTCTGATGTGCTTTCTCGCCCTTGGCATCCCGCTGTCGGGATGGTCGTGGGTGGGGGGAGGCCCGGCCATTAAGACGCGGCGAGGGTAAACCAGTGTAAACTGTCGGGCCCTACTGCTGACGACGGTTCCTCGGACTGCACTCGGGACCCAGAGTTTAAGTTGAGGAGCTACCGGCCGGACCCTTTAGCACAAAAGGGCTAAGTTGTGTGAGTGTGAGCGTATGAGGGTGTGAGGTGCGCCTTGAGGTCGGCCACCCCCCTTTCTGGGGGATGCGGCCTAGTGTCTGTATCTGTATCTGTGGGACCACACTTTAGACATGGGTGTGTTCACAGTTATGGATGATACGAAGTTTTGCCATGATTCTTTTCTAGATAGGAAGTATGTATTTCGTGCTTTTGCAGTTTCTCGTCCAAACGTAATTTTATCTGCTACTGCTCTGGTTCACCGCTATCGATTGAATGTACGCTTCCTTTGCCGTTTTGCTATTTCACTTTGGTCACTCCACCAGGGTGTCCTAATTATACGTGGTGTTTCCTTGGTTATAGGGATGCTGCGATCTGCAGCGTGAAGGAGGATACTATTAAAGTTTTCTACCATCTCGTCACGGGATATATCTTGAGGTGGGAGAGGTGTTGTTGCATAAGCAGTGAACGATTGCCAGTTAGCTTTACACATTATGTATCGGCGAGCGGTAGAAGTATCTTCAGGATGGAAAGTAGTGATGGTGATGGGGAAGTGGTCACTTCCGTAGGGCTCCTCCAGCACTTGAAAGGCAAGGTCCAAGGAGAGGTTTAGGGAGCAGAATAAGTCATAGGCCGATAACGAGGCTGTTTTGGTATGGAAGTGCGTCGCTTCTCCAATATTAAGGAGCGCAATATCAGAAGACAGAGAGAATGCTTCGACGTGCCCTCCACGTCCATCAGCTGTGTCTCCCCCTGAGGGAGGTGTTTAGCATTAAGGTCACCTACAAGAAGGTAGGGCGTAGGGAGTTGACCAACCAGGTTAGTTGGAAGTGCGCATGAAATTAGTTCATTTGGGGAAACATATAGGTTACAAATAGTAGCGGGGCGTTTGAGGCCCACTCTGTGGGCCTCAGCTTGCTGAGTTGTTTGTAGAGTGATTGAAGTGCATGTGATTGCTCGATTTACTATTGTAGCCAGGCCAGTGCCAGGTCGAGCATCAGCAGTGGACGAGGTGAAGTGGGCTTTATTCCCACTGGGAAAAGATGGTTTGTACAGCCCTAGGAGAGTTTCCTGGAGACAAACTACCAGAGGATTATAAGTTTAGGTTAGTTTCAATAGTTCAGCATAGTTAGCACAGTATCCTCTAATGTTCCATTGAAGGACGAGGGTATCAGACATTGTGGTTTAGGTTAGAGAAATTCATGGTCTAGGCTTGAATTGATAAGGTCTAATTTTACATCGCTTTTGTAGACCATGTCACTCACGGCCTATCGACCGCGCTCGACGAGTATCGCTGGAGCATCTCTTTTGGCTACGTGTCAACGAAGGATCATTTCCGTTTGGATCATCCTCGTCCAGGTTGGAGCCAGTGCGCTTAGCGCTGGTAAGCGGCAAGCGAGTTTCTCAGACCCGAGGCGATGATGGGGTAGGGCGGGTATCACTAAATACTGTGTTCGACATATTTTCATTAGGATTATAATCTGGAACGGCTAAGCGAGGCAGAGGCGAAGGGGCATTTGGTGCCCTAATAAAGGCACCAGATTGACATCTGAGTTGAACAGTAATCTGGCTAGTCTGCGCGGTTATCAAGGGTAATCTTGGTTGGGCTTGGAGTAAGGCGGGTTTAAACGTTGGTGACAGATCCCGGGTTTCGTCTTGTATGGCTGGCGAGGAGCGCGTTGAGGTAGTAGCGTTTCTTCATGTGGTGCTGCCTCCAATAACGGCAGGTCGTCACCCAGATTCAGGCCTGGGACTCCCATTGCACGTCGATCAGCAAGTGATGGACGAGGCGAGGTGGGAGTGAGGGAAGGTATCTCCAACGGAATTTCCGAGTTTCCGGACAGTGCGAATGACTGTCGTCGTGGGCTTTCTCGATTTCGAGGAAGATGAAGGGCATCGTGGTGTAGGTTAGAAGGAACCCTTGTTACAGGTGTACCCGCTGTCACTGCAGCAAAGCTAGCAAGCGGGCGGATAAATTTGGCGGTTATTTGTCTCTTGGCTTCGGGGTAGGAAAGACGTTCTCTAGCTTGAACAGCGAGTATCTCCTTTTCGAGTCAGTAGGATGGTCCTCTGAACAGTTTGCGCAATTAGCAGGTCGGTCACAATTCTGGCCATGTGCATCCTTATCACAGTGGATGCATGTACTTCTTATGTACCTCTATCGGCAGGTATCATTTCCATGACCAAACTTTTGGCAGTTGTAGCAGCGTCTGGGATTAGGGATGTATTCTCGAACAGAGCACTGTGTCTAGTCAATGAGGACATCAGGAAGCAGAAAACAGAGTTTGAAGGTGAGGATGTAGACACCAGTGTACTCCTCAACTCCGCTTCGCCGTCGTTTCACTCTGTATATCTTGGTGACTTGCTGATCCGCGAGTTCAGTAAAAATAACGTCGTCGGAGTGGTTTGGTCTGTTTTTATAGTAGATAGTTCCTTGAATCGTGTTGAGAGTAGGGTGCACGTCAACTTTTACAGGTATACTATTTAGTTGTTTTAGGTTTTGAATGTTTCTACTTTGCTCCTCATCTTTTACCTCTACCAGGAGGGAGCCACTCTTAAGCTCACTGATGTGCTTCGGGGGTCCCCCAGTGCAGCGCGGAGTTGTCGATTAGCTTCTATAGTATAAGAATCGGTCAATTTCTCTCCCGAGATTGCCTTGACGGTGAAGAACTTAGTTAAGTTTTTATTTTGAAAAAGATTTTCAAGTATTTTTCCATTTTCAGAGTATCGTTCATGGGGTCGTACACGATTGCGGCGACTTCTCCCGGGCTTCCGTCCGGGAGCAGCATGTACTGCACCCGCGTCACGGTCGTGTGTCTTGTTCCCAAAGACCACCCCGCCGAAAGTGGGGGAAGGCTGCTGTTGACTAATTATCTCACCATAAGGCAGCCTGGGATAGAGAGGGTTTTCGTCAACTGTTCGAGCGCGACCGCCGGGTGATGGCGGTGTTGACGAGCGTCCGCCAGATGTTGCCGTCGTTACGTCATTATCTTGCGATAACCGTTGTTGTTGTTGTAATAGCCGTTGTTCAAAAGAGTTGTTCAATGGAGAAGTCTGGGTCGTAAACATTTGCTGAATTTCTATTAAAGAATCAATGAGAGTTCCGAGGAGCCCCCTCAACATGCCCACGCCCCCCTCGAAGCGCATATAGCAAGTGTTTTCTGGCTCTTTCAACGAGCACCACTTGTGAGCTATGTTAGGTTCGTTTCCCTGCAACACAGTATTCCGACGGTTAAGCAAGACCTTCCAACAACTCTAACCCAGCAACGGGTTCGCTGAAGGTTGTCCCACTCCACGGTCCACCACATCGCAGAGGCCTCATGCAGTCATATCATTTACAGCGTTATCCGTCGTCAACTTTGCTACTTTGGTAAGAGACTAACAAACAAAAAGTTATTAATAAAAGAAATATACAAAACAAGAGGAATGCTTGAAAAAACATGGGAGAAAGCTGTCAAGAGGAGAAGAGAGTTAAGGTAATGGAGTTTCAACAAAACCAACTAGGTAAAAGGAGTAAACAAGGTAAAAGCATAACCAGGAAAGGGTAGAGAAGAAGACATAGTAAAGAGTGATGAGTAAAAGGATCCGAAAGAAAAATAGGGTGTTCAGCCCCCCGGTTGGATCGTTACCCCGTTCGACCGAGTACCTTATATGGAGGCAAGGTACTCTGTAGGAAAAGAGATGAAGGTGAGGAATTCTGTAGGAGTAGACATGAAGGTGAGAACGAAAGGGCGAAGATATCAAAGTACCAGTCTCGCAACTACAGAAATCTGGCCGTTAATGGTGCCTCGAGGGAGGGGCAGTGAGATGTACCAAAAGACATAACGGACTGGGACATCTGTAGTGCAAAGTATCACGATCCTTTATTGGGGTATAGTAGCAAAACTGCTAGCCTCTTCGCCCAGCCCCTTTTAGTCACTTTAGTACAAGCCAAAAAAAATAGACCGAAAAGTTACACAGAATATAAGTGAATAGTCTACACAAAATTGACATAGTTACAATCAACACAGACTCTAGCATCGTTTTGTCTGAAATCGACGTGAAGATTCACCGAACTACGGTTCCAGCAATTGTCCAACCGAATGCGCCTAACCTGTTGCGACGAAGGTGCTGTGGTGCGTAAGACTGCCGTATGGGGCGCTGCTGCGGATGGAGGCCGTAGACCGCACGCTGCCGCCCTTAGTGCCGCCATACACGCTGCCGCCCTCTACCGTGGCGGGGGGAGGAGGGTTAGAGACACGACTGTGGGGGTGGGGCACCCACGACCCGCTCAGAGCCGAGTAGTAGTGTGGGGCGGGAGAGGGGGAAGGCGACTGTCGGAGGCGGGACGAAGAGGGGTAAGGGTAGGCAGTCGTTGGAGGGGTAGGAGAAGAGACCCCTCCTCCTTCCTTGTCAGTTCCCCCCAAAAGGGCGGGGTAGCCACCCATCGTGAGGAACATCAGTGCCGACTGACTGCCAAGCAGCTGGCCCACTGCTGTCAGCAGACAACAGGCCGGAAGTGGGGCAGTTGTGTTGCAGAGACAGTGACAGGATTGTTTGCTTAAGGAAGGAGACAACAAATCAAAAGAGAAATGAAAATCGGCGGGAGGATGCATTAAAGGATATGTGATAAGGAGTTAGATATCGGAAACATGATCGATGCACTTGAAAAAATGCACAGCACACACAAAAAAGCAAACCAATCAGGGCATATCATTCCAAATACGAGTAAGAGGCAGGAATGCATGTTGCATGCAGACAGAGCACCCAGTAAAAAGATCATGGACATAACAGAAATTTTTGGAATCAAGTGAGCAAGTAGATTCCACACAGGAGTAGAAGAGTAAAATAAGTGGGGGCATGCAGTGCAGTTAAGAGAGAAATTTAATAGAGAGGCAGACCACGCGCCGGGGCCGCATGCAGGTGCGAGGAGCAAATTACACACATACACGCGCATTCCTTGCAAACATGATCGAAACAAAGGGGAAGATAAATAGTGTCGTGTTACGCAATCGTTTGAGGATTAAAAAATAAGCAAACTCGAGAATGACGGAGGGAAGAATATGAAGGCGAGCGAGACGCACACCGCAGTGTGCCGCATGAGCAGCAAAACGACGTGATGCATCCCACCGGAGCAGTGGAGGGCGGCGGTGAGGCGAGAGCGGTGACGGTAGTGGCAGTGAGAGGGGGAGAACGGAGCACATTAGAGAACTAGAAGCAAACTAACGATGAACACCTTACTGTGAAGCACGTTAATGAGGGAGAGTAAGCACCATAATTGAAGACACCTTATCGTGAACCACCAGAGCGACATCTTCCATGATGCACCTTAGAGTAAATGACATTTTAATGGTGAAGGAACCCCTTGGAGTGGAGCTGAGAGTGAAGCTCTTAATAGGGGGTCACTTAACAGAGAAACCTCTTTATGAGGGATGCTTACGGAGCCTTTCAAACAGAGAACACCTTAACAATGAGCACCTTAATGAAGAATGCATTAGAGAAAAGCCATTTAATGTAATGAGACACCTTGGAGTCGATGTATGTATGAATGAGAGACAGTTTAGAGCTGGCCGCCTTACATAAAAAATATATTAAATTAGTTAACGGGACACATCGCCACACGAGCTCTGAGGTAAGCCTTAGCAAGTTCTCTTGTAGGACGCAAAGTTTGTCAATTCTAATAGGCACGAACAAAACCAAGTGCGGAAACGATAATTTTCTAAAATCATTTACAAATCCAATTGAGGTACGTTTGAATGCAAGTTCATACAAGCATGATATCCGATCAATTTAAAACGTTAACAAATAATTTAGACATAGCTAACCGGCACTGGAGTTGTTACGTGGACGCTCCAATGTTTCACTTATGCGAATTTAGATGAAGCTAACCGGCACTGGAGTTGTTACGTGGACGCCCCAATGCTTTACTTATGCGAATTTAGATGTAGCTAACAGGTACTGGAGTTGTTACGTGGACGATCCAATGTTTAATTTATACGAATTTAGATGTAGCTAACAGGTACTGGAGTTGTTACGTGGACGATCCAATGTTCAATTTATAAGAATTTAGATGTAGCTAACAGGTACTGGAGTTGTTACGTGGACGATCCAATGATTAATTTTATACGAATTTAGATGTAGCTAACAGGTACTGGAGTTGTTACGTGGACGATCCAATGTTTAATTTATACGAATTTAGATGTAAAAACAGGTACTGGAGTTGTTACGTGGACGCTCCAATGTTTTATTTATACGAATTTAGATGTAGCTAGCATGCACTGGAGTTGTTACGTGGCCGCTCCAACGTTTTATTTATGCGAATTTAGATGTAGCAAACATGCATTAGAGGTCTTCTGTGGACGCTCCAAGGTTTTGTTTATGCTGCTTAGTATATGCCAGCATGATTACCCAAGATGATCAGTAATTTGATGAAAGATGAATTTAGATTAAGAGGCTAATCTCTACTTGAGCTCTGATGCGAGCCTCGGCGAGTTCCCCCCTAGGACGCGAAGACAGTACATTTTTGATAGGATCGCACTTCAAGTGTGAGCATAAACAATACTTTCTTCCGATTTTTCTATCAGAAAATAATAATGTGAGCAGGTTAGTGCACACATGAATAATACTTCAACGGAAGTAAATGATTATTACGTAGCTTTCTAAACAGGTCCTCAGATTAACGCTCTTTCATCAATTTACCGAAGCACACTGGAATGAAGAATTATTTCGTTTGTCCTGATTATTGATATTTATACTGCTTCGTATAGGTCGATATTGTTACCGAAAGTGATTAACTCATTTTGATAGGTGGGGCGAGTGAGCGGGTTTAGTAGAGTGGAAGGGGGATTCGAGGAAACTCCATCAGTAAGTGGTTCACGCTGATTGCCATTTGTTTGCACAAAGTATACGGTGGTGAGAATGGCCTAAAAAACAGCGGCCAAGTGTATCCTGCACAAAGCCTGTATATGAATATTTGGTCTCTCGTTGGAAAACTTGATTCCTACTTCCCCGACTGATAATTTTGACTGGAGAAGAATTCTGTCCGCATTGCGACCACATATCGCATAGTCGGGATGTTATAAGGGGGGTTGATGCTAAGGAACCAATCTCTGTGGTGTACGATGATGAATTGTTCTTAAGTGAAAGCCAGTTTAGCGAGGGTAGCTACACGCTCAGGTCTCCTAATTCCCGCGTGAGTAGGGATTCAGAAGCATCGACCGCTTGGATGGCCACGGACATTGTAAAGAGGTCGTGTTGTAGTTTACATGGATTTGATTTTGATTTGAGCCTCATTTCCAGCAGAGCCTCAACGTGAGTCATAATAGGCTCCACCGTAGGGCTCGATGATCATTGATTCCAGTAGGCTCGCACGCCTCAGTGTGCGAGGAAAAAACAAAACAACGCTTTTAACGTTAGAAAAAATTGAAAGTTTTAGCAATGTCAGACTCACGCTGGTGCGCAAAAGAAGAAACGCTTCCTCGAAACGGACCTCCGCTTCCAATCCTTTAGAACTTAAAGTGTGATATGTACGCACCCTAGTGCGTACAGGTAGCATCGTTGAGATTAGTACAAGGTCAGTGGCTACACGGGCAAATTCAGCTCCGACAGCAACGCAACACAATATTTACAGCTACGCGGTTTAGTTGCATAAATGAAATTTATTCATTTAGGTAAGATAAAGATTCAGATGAAACAAAACGATTCCCCGCCTCCAACCACTCAGAACTCCAAGAACAACATGCACGCGCGACAGTGCGCACAGCCAGTATCGTCGAAATTGGTACAAGGTCTATGGCTTCACGGATTAGATTGACTACAACCGCAACGCGTCACAAGGTTTTATAGCTACGCAGTCCAGGTCAACTTCAGAAACTGCATATGGTCCGTGCACGAGCGAGCGAGCTCAGACTGAAGAAAAAATACCCACTCACAAAATCACAAACACGAACTCCCGCACTAATACTCCAGCGGTATAATATTGTGGATCGTGAAAAAGAAAGTAAGAGCAGGTTTGTCATGGGCAGAAAAACTGCACAGATTATTGATTTCACACTGATTGTTCAAGGGGATAGGGCGGGGGGGAGCATTTGTATCTTTGGTCGCAAAAGAGCCCGATGAATTCCGGAGGGTGACCCATGTCCCCCGGGTCTTCCCGAGCTCCTCGAGTCCCCCCAAAACCCCTCGCCTCAGCTCATCTCAAATTGTCTCGAATCATTTCGGCCAGTTTCGGCTCGTCGCGACCAACTCAACTCGCCTCAACATGTTTCGACTGATCTCGACGCACCTCGACCAGCCTCGGCATTCTGGTGGGCCGTGTGGTGTCCGCACTTCAACCGCAACAGGTGGGCCCAGTTACCTCTGGGCAACCCCAACTCCTCCACGTCCACCTCCACCTCGGACGGATGACCCTGTAGGACCGTGTTGACTTTTTTTTTATCCAATGCAAGAGCTGTGAAGTGTGGGTGTATATGCTTGTGGGACGGAGAATGGTCGCGTGGAGAGCCGAAGTGTGTTGCCGGTGTGTTGTTCAGGTGGCTGTTGGTTTGACGAAGGTTCAATTGGTTGTGACCGGAATGTGTCGGGTCTACAATCTTATTAAAAAATTGAGTCCCTCTCATATGAATATGTGTAAAAAGCAGGAGCTGAATTAATTGTACGTATATTGTTGCTATCGATTGCTTGGAGTGACTGTAGGTGGTTTTGGTAGGTACCCACCCGGGCCACGTTCAGTCTTGGTCTGGCTTTAGTGCCGATGTTGTTGTGCAAGGTTTGAAAGTCATTCTTGTGCCATAAATCACTCCAAGGATTGTGGCAGTGGGACTGTGGGGTATAGGAGCGTTGTTTAGCGTGACACGATTGTGAATGCGGTGTTCAATGTTGGCTGGTGTTAATAACGTTTTTTGTTACCAAAAGCACCGCATTGAACGTCAGACGGAGTGGACAACCCTGGTTCTAAATAAGGAAAGGTATGTCTACGTATTTAAACGTGGTAGGGCAGTTGAATTTAACCAGAAGGGCCATGCTGGCGTTTCTGTTCGGTATTACGAAGCAAAATTCATGTTTTGTTCACACAGTCCTCGTACAGCTAAAGTCCAGTGATGAACTCGTGTGCTTGCTCCATTGTGAGCAATTTTAGGAATATCAAGCCTGCACTGTTCGAGTAGGGTGGCTGGGGTGAAACTGAGCATGTCTAAAGGCATATGCTTGAACTGGATAGTAGAGCATAGCTCGTATGTATTGTCTACTTTGATGTGAAACCCACTAAACAGCTGGCTGTGATGTTTAAAACTGTCTGACAATGGGTAATGGAACGAAGTTCTTACAGGAAAGTGTGAGGACAAATACTCAGGCTGTCTTTGGTATTGAATGTGATTTGCAAGAGCTTGACAAATCAGGACCGTCAGTGTTCCAAGTACCTGGGCTTCCATGTGGAGAAGACTGAACTAGTGGAAACTGAGGAGGAGTCGCGAGTGAAGGAGGGGTGTGAAGTGTTGGGTGTACTGAAGAGCGTAATGAGCTGCAAGACGTTGGGGATGGAAGCGAAGAGAGGGCTGTATGGAGGTGTCATTGTCCCAACTGTCCTGTACGGAGCTGAGACTTACGGGGTGAGAGCAAAGAAGAGCAGAAGGTTGAATGTTTTCGAGATGAAATGTTTGAAGAGCATAGCTGAAGTGTCGCTGAGAGACAGGTTCACTTACGACGTGGTTCGAATCAGAACAAGGATGGTGAAGAAGTTAAAAGACAGAGTTGATTTGCGTGTTCTTAGATGGTTCGGACACATGGTGAGGATGGATGAAGGAAGATTGGTAAAAAAAGGTGTTGAAGGCAGAGGCGAGTGGACGTAGGTCTAGAGGGAGACCGAAGTTTTGGTGGATGGATGGTGAGAAGCAGGTGTTAGGAAGAAGAAACGTGAGTGTGGAGATAGCGAGAGAGTGTGCAGTGGATAGGCGTGAGTGGAGAATGATTGTGAACGGATGAGCTTTGACGCTGCCCTGATGTGCTTTCCCGCCATACGCATATCGTTGAGAGACGGGTTGGTCGTGGGCCCCCCGTCCACGAGCATCCCGTCTCTCAACGATATGCCCATGGCGGGAAAGCACATCAGGGAAGCGTCAAAGCTCATCCGTTCACAATCATTCTCCACTCACGCCTATCCGGTCATGCTGACGCGGCAGGGGTAAACTAATCACACTGTCGGGCCCTGCTACCGACACTGACCTCGAACCGCACTCATGGCCTGGAGGGTGTGTTGCGGGTTTCCCGGTCGGACCCTGTTGCGCCAAAGGGCTAAGGTGTGCGAGTGTTTGAGAGTGTGAGGTGCACCTTGCCGTCGGCCACCCCCCCTTGTTGGGTGATTTCGGCCGTGTGTCTGTTTCTGTGTCATTGGACGGGATGTGCAGGTGAAAATCATGAGAGCTGTCTTTTGTGTTGCAATTCTCGGAGTTCGGTTGGGGTGTCCTTTTTGGGTAATAGAGTCGGAGAGGTTATCATCGGAGCTGAAGACACACGTGTTGCGAGCGGGTTCTTTGGTTTGTCGGTTCTTATTGAATTCAAGATGCAGAACAGCAGTCGCTGCAAAGTTCTCGCATTTTGTAAGACTTGCATCGATTGTACTGGAAACAGCTTTGCAGTCTTCAGTCACCAACTCGAGAAGGCCAGTCAACATTTTGGAGTAGTTTGTAGTCACCGCTCTGAGAATTTTATATTACAAGCACTGCAAGCCCATCTCCGTAGGGAATCGTTTTTGACTACCTTCGGACCACTGGTTTCCAGCAAGGGCCTTAGTTACTAACTGTAGAACCTACCTCAATATATATATGAATAAATATATATATATAAAT
>SDVV010030465.1:0-11673 GCA_016164225.1 Gammarus roeselii
TCTGCTTTCTGTTCAGAGAGGCCGGTCGCTTGGCTCAGCAGGTTTAATATTTCCTGGACGTTCTTGGTCAACTCGTCGATGCGGCCGTCTCTCCGGTCATCGTCCGCCGAGGTGGTGCTGGTCATCTTGGCGAGGCTGATGTTCTTGTCAGATGGAATCTTGGTCTTTGGTGTTCTGGAGGGGATGCTGGTCCCTCCCGAATGGAGTTTCTTCCGACTCCCCATCGGTCCCCTGGTTCGCGCCAGTGGCCAGAGAGTTAACTTTAGAGGCCTCTTGACCGGCTTTACCGAGTTTACTTTTATTTAGATTAACATAGATAATGCAAGCAAACGTGCGGTTCAAGGTCCCAGCACAAACTAGGGACCAGCCTGTAAAATATAGGGGGTTCTCAGTTATTATGTGGCACGGGAGCGTTAAGACACAAATTCCTGTAGACTGAAGTGTTCGAAATTATAGCTAGGCTTTGCTGTTCATACAGGATGCTGCTCTTCTTTTTAGAATACCATACGGTCCCTACAGGGGAGCGTGCTTTGACTTCGCGTTGAGGCTCCGTTGGTTAACGGAAGAAAAAACTACTACTACCACTACTAAGCATACCATAGGAAAAAATGTCATCCGTTGTATTTTACCATAGGTTTGTAATTTATCAATTAAATTCTATCGGATTTGTATGTACTATAGGGCATTAGAGTAAAACTAGTCCTCTTAATTTATTGTAGGTTTCAGTTATGTATATCGGTCGCACGTCTTGATAGCTCATTCACCTTTGATATTATATAGGATGTGCGTGTATGCGCTAGGTAATAACGTACTTTTTTAAAATGTATTTTATGACATAGCTGAGAATTCGGAATACTTATATTATTTATATACAGTGTAGTAAAGTCCATCGAAATTTTTGGGTGTTCTCCGTTCCATTAGGGTAAGTAACGGTGGGCGGTTGATGTAGGCTTAGTGACTATTATACATAGTGGGTTGGTGTATGTTTTGTATGGTAGCAATATTTTTTTTAAAGTTAGATCGATCATTTGTAGACTGTCGTGTTTGAAATTATTGCTGGAATTCAGTGTTGATATATTATGTCGCTCTTGTTTTAGCTTTCCATTGGAAAAAATGGTCAGCATCTGTAGCAGTTTACCGGAAGTTTGAGATTAAAATGTATTTATATTGTAATGTGACAGATAAATGGAAATATAACCAAGAATAAATAAATGTTCCATGCATTCCTGATGCTCAATGGTTAATTCCATTTTTGTTAGACACTCTGCTTTTTTATACAGGAATTGGTCCTGTATTAGGGGAGAAGTACTACACTTCATTTAGCGTAGGTATTAGTTAATGGATCAGTGGATGGATGGGCTGAAGCATGCGTTGGGAAGGAGAGACATGAATGTGGAGGTGGCGAGAGAGCTTGCGATGATCAGGCCTGAGTGGAGAATGGTTGTGAATGGTTGATTTTGACGCTGCTCTGATGTGCTTTCCCGCCCTTGGCATCCCGCTGTCGGGATGGTCTTGGGTGGGAGGGCCCGGCCATTAAGACGCTGCGGGGGTAAACCAGTGAATACTGTCGGGCCCTGCTGCTGACGACGGATCCTCGGACTGCACTCGTGACCCAGAGTGTAAATTGAGGGGCTACCGGCCGGACCCATTAGCACAAAAGGGCTAAGTTGTGCGAGTGTAAGCGTATGAGGGGTGAGGTGCGCCTTGCCGTCAGCCACACCCCTTTCTGGGGGATGCGGCATTGTATCTGCATCTGTATCAGTTAAGTACGGCGATCGCACGTCTTTGTAGCTTATTCAACTTAGATAAAACATTTGCGTTGATTAAGGTCATCGCTCTTGTTGTAGCTTCCCATATCAAAAAAGGGTGGTGAACAGAAGCAGTTAACTAGAAGTTTGTGTTTTAAAATGTACTCCTACTGTATTGTTACCGATGCAAAGGAATATAAAATGAAAAAATATGTTCCATGCGGTCCATATGTTCTATGGCAAAGTTTATATGTGCCAAACAAACACGTATTTTTTAGAACAGGATTGGTCCTGTATTGGGGTAGAAGTGCTTGCTCTACTGGAGAGTCGTAGAGGTTGTCATCGGACGTGGAAGTAGAGGCACTTGGGTAGGTTATGGGTTCTTTGGTTTGTCGGTTCTTGGTATACCCTTTCAGTTCGTGGATTCGAAGAATCCACAGTTAGCCTTGTCATGATACAAGAATCTCGTTAGACGATTGTCGATTGTGTCAGATTCTGCGGCGAAGTCGAGAATGCTTCTGGTCAACCCGCGATGCGGTCATTGGTCCGGTCGTCGTCGTTTGAGGTGACGCAGTTAGTCTTCGAGGGGCTGACGTTCTTTGCTGTTGGAATCCTGGTCTTCGTCACTCCGGAGGGGATGCTTGCCTCTCTTGAATGGGATTTTTTCTTCCCCCAATCGAACCCCTGGTTCGCGTCCGGGGCCTGGGTTGCTCATTAAGGCCTCTTGACCGGCTTTAAACATATTTAAGTTAACGTTGAACGATCAAATTTAAGGAGAGCAAACGTGCGGCTTAAGGTTCCAGCACAAACTAAGGACCTCTCTGAAAATATCAGTAGATAATTGACACGGGAACAAATGAGATTTCCCACGCAATTTCGATGCATACATTATCAATAATTACCAATGGAAAATGCAATTTAACCGAAACTTTTTGCGTTAAACCGTATTCTTGAACTTACGATTCCTTATAAAACGGCTCTCGAGATCGAAAAGGGAGAGGGTTAGTACTGGACTCAAAATGAATTGGTTTTAGTACTAAAATAGAGAACACTGTTACGGGAGGCATGCCCTCACATTTGCTACCTGTCTTTAAGCTGTTTAATGTCGATGATCTCAAGCTCAGAGTCGTCAGAAGAGTTCCAAGAAGGTGGTCGACTCTCCTGGAACGGAAAGATATAGGCGGTAAAGAATATCATTCGTAACGGGAACCCGATATGATTGAATCCCGTAAATTAAATGTCCTTGTTCAAACACATTAGGATAAAATGCGTTTTCGTTACAAATACACCTTAAAGATGATAAGAAATAAATTAGGAATCTAAAATTGGTTAGGGTTTCCATACATGGATACAACTGAAATAGGCATCGCGACCAGGGTTTTAAATTTATCGTCTACAGAAACTACTAGTTCTAACCTCAACCTCCATTTGTATTCTTGTCATCAACTAAACCAAAACTGTCATTATAATAGTATTGGTCGTAAGAATCATGTAATTGGTGCAAACTTCCTAGATCAAAAAAGAATCCGATGCACATTTCACGTTAGACAAAGTTATTAATTGCACTGAAGATGCCAAAAATAAGGTTCCATTATATGGTCGTCCCTCTTCTATATTTTTATAGAGAACGATCAATAACTACACACTTTCGTCCAACGCTCGACTAATTTACTGAAGTATCCACATCGGAACAACACTTCCACCTTTGACATAGTTTATAGAAGTAACAACACCTCAAACGCTAGCGTAGAGGCTCGAAAGAACCGCACCGTACACGATTTCGTGATCCAATTATATCACTGAACAATTAAACAACGGTGCTGGTGTTGTGTGATTTGATTTGAGCCTCATTTCCACCAGAGCCTCAACGCGAGTCTTAATGGGCACCCTGTAGGGTTAGACGATCATGGATTCCAATAGGCTCGCACACCTCTGTGTGCGAGAAAAACAACGTTGTCAATGTTAGAACTTGAAAGTCTCAGTTTTGTCAGACGCATGCTGGTGCGCACAAGAAAAACGCTTAGATGAAACTGATTTCCGCTTCTTTATCATTTAAAACTTCAAGAGTATTATGTACGCATGCTAGTGCGCACAGGTGGCATCGTCGAGAATGCTACAATGTCCACGGCTACACGGACAAAGCCAGCTCCGACAGCATCGCAACACATTGTTTACAGCTACGCGGTCTCGTTCAGTTACGGTACCATTTATTTATCCATGTAAGATCAAGACTCAGAAGAAACGAACCCCCTCCTCAAACCACCCAGAACTTCGGGAGTAACATATACGAACGCCAGTGCGCACGAATAGTATCATCAAAATTGGTACAAGGTCTACGGCTTCACGGACCAGATCATCTCTAACCGCAACGCATCACAAGGATTATAGCTACGCGGTGCAGGTCACCCACCGAAGGAACAAAGGGTCCGTGCACGCAAGAGCGAGCACAGACTGATGAAAGAAACCTTATTCACAAAATCACATGCAGGAACTCTCTCAAAAATACGTTAGCATCACTCAAGATGACAAAATTGTGGATCGCGATGAAGAAAGGGCAGGTTCATCATGGGCTGAAAAATTGCTCAGATTATTGACATCACACTTATTGTTCAGAGGGGAAAATTGTGGAGGAAGGGGGGCACAGGTCCATCGGGTTCTAAATGAGCCCAATGGATTCCGGAGGGTAACCCTCGTCACAGCTCATCTCGACTTGTCTAGAGATTTCGACCAGTCTCGACTCGTCGCGCCCAACTCTACTAGTCTCTACATGTTTCGACTGATCTCGACGTTCCTCGACCAGCCTTGACGCGGTTCTCCCCCTCTGCACCGGCAATCATTTTAGGGTGGGAGCGATGTTGTGGGGCAGAGATCCCTTGGGCCCCAAAAAAGCCCGATGAGCCTCAGATTTGATTCGATTCAAGCCTCATTTCCCCTGGAGCCTCAGTTTCTCAAGAAGGTCCTAAAGCCTCAGTTTCTCAAGAAGGTCCCAAAGGGTCCCAAAAGGTATCAAGGGTGTCCCAAAGGACCCCAGAAGGTTTCAAATGGGTCCCCCCAAAACCTCCTGGTCTTCTAAATCCCCCGGGTTCCCAAAATCCCGGGTCCCTCGAGTCTCGCGGTTGCCACAATAACCCCCCCACCTCCCCGGGTCACCTAAACTCAACCAACCTCCATATACAATAACCAAGGTAAAATTGATCACCATGAAAAGAGGGCAGATATAAATAATAGAGCTAATGAAAGAGGAAATAAAAAAATACGAAATGAAGTGTTATTGATGGGTGGCATGTTTACAGCGAAAATGTTCATCCTCGAAAGTGTTTAGGCTGGAGAGTTTTGACCGAAATGTGTTTAGGCTGGAAAGCTACTACCAGCGAATATATTACTCTGGGAAAATATAGAATGGAATGTTGCTACCACGAAAAACGTTTACAATCGAATTTCAACACGCTGGGACGGATTTCCAAATAATTTTTTTAGAACTGAAATAGTTTGGCACGGAATTTCTTTGGACCGAAAGTGTTTATGCTGGAATTATTTTGCCTTAAAAATTTTACGATGGAAAGAATCCTATCTGAAAACTACCCCAATTCATCTGACATAGTTATGTATAGAATCGAATAGTTTAGCCCAGAAATGATTTTGAACGAAAAGTGTTTAGGACGGAAAAATCTACGATGAAGTTCATTTTCCCTTGAAGTTGTTGTTGGATGGTATATTTTTAGCTGTAACCGAACCTAACCGAATTTGATTTGATGACTAATTTGATCCTCAGTTCCACCAGAGCCTCAATGCGAGTCATAATAGGCTCCCCCGTAGGGCTCGATGATCATTGATTCCAGTAGGCTCTCACGCCTGAGGGCGAGGAAAAAAACAAAGCAACGCTTATAACGTAGCAAAAATGTTAAAACTTTAGCAATGTCAGACGCATTCTGGTGCGCAAAAGAAAAATGCTTACTCGAGACGGACCTCCGCTTCCAATCCTTTAGAACTTAAGGAGTAATATTTACGAACCCTAGTGCGTACAGGTAGCATCGTCGAGCTTAGTACAAGGTCAGTGGCCCCACAGGCAAATTCAGCTCCGACAGCAACGAAACACAATATTTACAGCTACGTCGTTTAGTTGTACAAGTACAATTTTTTTATTAAGGTAAGATAAAGACTCTGATTAAACGGAACGAATCCTCTCCAAATTCTTGCGCCCTAGGGGGTAGCCTATTATAACACACGTTGAGGCTCTGGTGGAATTGAGGCCCAAATCAAATCGAATCCAACCCCTCAGAACCTCATGAGTAATATGTCCACACGCCAGTGCGCACAGATATTTGTCGAAATGGGTACAAGGTTCACGGCTACTCGGACAACGTCAGCTCCGACAGCAACGCAACACATGTTTACAGCTACGCGGCCTATTTTAATTTTAGTACAATTTATTTATTCAAGCAAGATAAAGACTCAGACAAAACGAATCCCCGCCTCCAACCACTCAGAACTCCGTGAATAACATGCACGCGCGCCAGTGCGCACAGACAGCATCGTCGAAATTGGTACAAGGTCCATGGTTTCACGGACTAGATCAACTCCAACCGCAACGCGTCACATTATTTTATAGCTGCACAGTCCAGGTCATCCCCAGAAACTGCATATGGTCCGTGCACGCGAGAGCGAGCACAGACTTGAGAAAAAAACTATTCACAAAATCCCTAACAGGAACTCTCGCACAAATACACCAGCGTTATAAAATTGTGGATCGTGAAAAAGAAAGTAAGAGCAGGTTCGTCATTGGCAGAAAAACTGCTCAGATTATTGATTTTGCACAGATTGTTTAAGGCGATACGGTTGGCGGGAGGGGGGGGCATTGGTTCCTTGGGTCGCAAATGAGCCAGATGAATGCCGGAGGGTAACTCAAGTCCCCCGGGGCTTCCCGAGATCCCCGAGTCCCCCGAGACCCCTCGTCTCGGCTCATCTCAGCTTGTCTCGAATCATATCGGCCAGTTTCGCCTCATCGCAACCAACTCGACTCGCCTCAACATGTTTCGACTGATCTCGACGCACCTCGACCGGACTCGACGCAGCTCGCTCCCTCTGCGGTAGTGATCGTGTGGACTGTAATAACAATTTTTTTCGGTCAAGCATTTCAGGGTGGGAGTGGGGTGGCAGAGGTGTCTCGGGTCCCAAAAGAGCCCGACGAATCCCGGAGGGTAACCCATGTCCCCCGGTTCCATGAGCTCTCTGGGTCCCATCGTCTCGGCTCGTCTCTGCTTGTCTCTAATCATTTCGGCCAGTCTCGGCTCGTCGCGACCAACTCGACTAGGCCTCGACATGTTTAGACTGATCTCGACGCACCTCGACCAGCCTTGACACGACCCTCGCCCTCTGCGCCAGCAATCCACGGACTGTAATGGTTAATTGTTCTACTAAAGCATCTCACATTTATACATTTTTCTGTGTATGGGTTTTACAGCGCTGGGAGGGAGGAGCATAGGTTCCAGGATTTAAAAGGGCCTCTGAAAGGTCACATAATTTCTCATAAGGGTCCTAAAGCTTCTCAAGGGTGTCCCAAAGGGCCCCAGAAAGGTCCAAGTGGATCCCCCCAAATCCACCTGGTCTCTCAAGTCCCCCGAGTTCTCGAAACCCCGGGTCCTCGAGTTTGCGGGTCCCATGAAAACCTCCCCTCCTTGGGTCAACTTGTCTCAACCAGCTTCGATACATATAATAATAATGACCAATGCAAAATTCATCGCCATGAGAAAAGGGCGTTGATCCAGATAAGTTGCACGGCCTCGCGTGCGAAAGTATTAGTTCTGTCAAGATGAAGTCAGTACATATTTCAATTGTGGCATATTCGCGTACTAGCACGTACGAGAGAGTATATAGTTAATGCGTGTCTTCGTAAAATGTGTTATTTCTGTGCGTAATGGGGTGGAGAGACCACCTCATTTGCACAGGTGTGTTAGTTTTAGACAGCTTCGTATAGTCTGGTGTGTTTTCCGAAAGCGATAAGCTTTTTACGGTAAGTTGGGTTCGTGAGTAGGCTTTGTAGGTTGCACGGGGGATCTAGGAACGCTCGTCGGGCTACCGCGAGTGCGTTGCAATCCATCAGTAAGTGTTTCACGCTGATAGCCACTTGGTGGCAAGCGAAGCAAGGTGGCGCGTTTGGTCCTATGTCGACATCCATCAGGTGGTTGTGAGTTATCCACGTGTGTCCCGTGCACAAGCGGTTGATGAACACTTGGTCTTTTCTGTTGGTGAACTTTGTTCCCATTCTCCGGCTGAGGGTTTGACTGAAAGCATTTTTTGTCCACTCTGCTGCCACATTTCATCCCATCGGGATGTTATATGGGAGTTGATGATAGGGAACCAGTCCCGGTAATGTGTTGCAAAAAATTGTTCTTGGTGAGTAGATGCAAGTTTAGCAAGCGAGTCCGCAAGTTCATTTCCTCTTATTCCCGCGTGCCCGGGGATGCAGCAGAACTCCACTGCCTGACCCGTCTCGGTCATCACAAAGAGATCGTGCTGCATCTTACGAAGAACAGGATGTTCATAATGCAGTGTGTTAAGCTGGGTGAGGACACTCAGACTGTCTGAGAATACGACGTATTTAGGGAAGCGATTTGTTTTTGCGATAGAGACGGCTAGTTCGAGTGCACGAAGCTCCGCAGAGAACACGGAGACCACATGTGGGAGGGTGGCCGAGAGTGGGGTGCCCCCGCACTCAGCGGCGGCTCCCACTCCGTCCGCGGTTTTGGAGCCGTCAGTGTATATGTGGCGGTGCTCTAAATATTCTTCCTCGAGTAGTCTTAGGAATTCTTGCCGGTACGCGTTGGTTGAAGTAGTTGCTATAGGGTAGATTTGCAGGTCTAGGTTGACCAGTGGTGTGTTAATTTGAAGGATTCGGTAGGAAAATAAAGGCTTAATAGCTTTGCAATTGATGTTGCGCGAGATCAGCAGGTTGTCCACACGTAGGGAAAACTGTGGGCATATATTCTTTTTAGACGCAAAAAGGCGCTTATCAGATATGTTAGTGATGTGACTGATTGCTGGGTTGTTGATAAGACTTCTAGTCTTAAAATAGTATTTTAGTCAAAGTTTGTCTCGCCGGAGCGGAAGTGGAAGTTGGTTAGCGAGCACGTTAAGTGATTCGATTGGAGTGGAGCGGAAAGCGCCGGGTTGTGATTCGCAAAGCATTGTTTGCGATGGTCGAGAGAGGGTCGAGAGTAATTTTGGCTGCAGATCCGTAGACAACGGCTCCGTAGTCCATGCGCGATTGTATTATTGCTCTGAACAACGTCATTCCGGTGTCCATGTCGGCACCGAACATCAGGGATGTTACCGATTGGATAAGTCCCGTCGACCTTTTGCATAGAGTCGCCAGGGCTGCAATGTGGGGTCACCACGTGAGTTTAGGTTCCCACATGAGACCGAGGAATTTGATCGTTTCTTCGTATATTAGAGGTGTGTTGTGCAGCATTAGGGCTGGTTTCAGGCGTAAACCGGGCACAAGGGTAAAGTGCATGCTTTTTGTTTTAGAGGGCGAGAATCGGAATCCGTTTAGGGAAGCCCAGTTCCCGACTAGGTTTAGGCGCTTCTGGAGGTCATGTCGAATTGTTATGAGGCTGGGGTGTCTGTATCTTATTTGTAGGTCGTCCACGTATAGCGATGAGAGCAGTCTTCCGTCTCTGGGAAGAATGTCGGCTAACTGATTGATTTTGAGGATAAAAAGAGCGACACTGAGGACGCTTCCCTGGGAAACGCCCATTTCTTGCGGATATGACGGCGACTGAGTGTTGCCATCTTTACCCTGAAGGTGCGATTTTGTAGAAATTGGTGGATGAGAAGTGGTAGCCGACCTCTCAAACCTTTGCGGTGGAGATCCTTCATGATCCCGTATTTCCACGTAGTGTCGTATGCTTTTTCAACGTCGAAAAATATGGAAACCACATGTTCTCTTCGGACGAAGGCCTGTCTAACGTCTGATTGGGGTGGCTATATGATTATTCATTTTAAAGATCATTAACACTTTATTTTAGTATTATATTATTTCTTCTTGCTTGGGCTCTATTACTTTTCTCAGCCCTTTTTCATGGTGATAAATTTTGAATTTGTTATTATTATTATAAGTATCGAGGTTGGTTGAGACAAGGTGACCCAGGGAGGGGAGATTTTCGTGGGACCCGCGGGACTCGGGGACCCGGGGTTTCGGGAACCCGGGGGACTTGGGAGACCCGGTGGATTTGGGGGGATTCACTTGGACTTTTCTGGGGCCCCTTGGGACACCCTTGAGACCCTTTAGGACCCTTTTGAGGCACTGTGGGACCCTTTAGAAGCCCCTCTGAATCCTGGAACCTCTGTTCCCCCCTCCCAGCGCTGTAAAACCCATACATAGAAAAATGTTTGGGAGATGCACGAGTAGAACAATTAACCATTACAGTCCGCGGATTGCTAGCGCAGAGGGCGAGGGTCGCGTCGAGGCTGGTCGAAGTGTGTCGAGATCAGTCGAAACATGCTGAGGCGAGTAGAGTTGGTCGCGACGAACCGAAACTGGCCGAAATGAATCGAGACAAGCCGAGAGGCGAGGGGTCTCGGGGGACTAGAGGAGCTCGGGACGACCTGGGGGACATGGGTCTCCCTCCGGGATTCATCGGGCTCTTTTGCGACCCAAGGGACCAATGCCCTTCCCCCCCCGTCCTATCCCCTTAAACAATCAGTGCGAAATCAATAATCTGAGCAGTTTTTCTGCCCGTGACGAACCTGTATTTTTTTCTTTTTCACGATCCACAATATTACAACGCTCGAGTATTTGTGCGAGAGTTCGTGTTTGTGATTTTGTGAATGGGTATTTTTTCTTTAGTCTGTGCTCGCTCGCGCGTGCACAGACCATATGCAGTTTCTGGGGTTGATCTGGACTGCGTAGCTATAAAACCTTGTGACGCGTTGCGGTTGGAGTCTATATAATCCGTGAAGCCATAGACATTGTACCAATTTCGCCGATACTGGCTGTGCGCACTGTCGCGCGTGCATGTTATTCTTGGAGTTCTGAGTGGTTAAAGCGGGGTTCGTTTTGTATGAGTCTGTATCTTGCCTGAATGAAGAAGCTGTACTAACAATCTAATAGGCCGCGTAGCTGTAAATATTGTGTTGCGTTGCTGTCAAAGCTGACTTTGTCCGAGTAGCCGTGAACCTTGTACCAATTTCGACGATACTATCTGTGCGCACTGGCTTTTGGACATATAACTCATGAGGTTCTGAGGGGTTTTGGGCGAGGACTCGTTTTGTTTCATCTGAGTCTTAATCCTACCTAAATAAATAAATTGTATTTATACAAATAAACCGCGTAGCTGGAAATATTGTATTGCGTTGCTGTCGGAGCTTAATTTGCCCGTGTAGCCACTGACCTCGTACTAATCTCGATGATGCTATCTGTACGCACTAGGGTGCGTACAGATAGCACTTCAAGTTCTAAAGTATTGGAAGCGGAAGTTCGTTTCGAGAACGAGTTTTTTCTTTTGCGCACCAGCGTGCGTCCGACATTGCTAAAACTTTCACTTTTTCTAATGTTAAAAGCGTTGTTTTGTTTTTTCCTCGCACACTTGGGCGTGCGAGCCTAATGGAATCAATGATCATCGAGCCCTACGGGGAAGCCTATTATGACTCAGGTTGAGGCTCTGGTGGGAATGAGGCTCATATCAAATCAAATCAAATCTAATGTCTGATTCTAGTCGTACGAGGTGGTCCGTTGTGGAGTGGCGCTTACGGCCACCGCACTGGATGTTGTTAAGGCCTGCATGCATTTCAAAGCAGTCGACTAGGCGTGAGTTTATCATTCTTTCCATAGTCTTACATAGGACGCTAGTTAGGGCAATGGGACTATAGTTATGTGGGTCGCTGTGACATTTTCAGGGTTTCGGTATCGGGATAATTACGGATT
>SDVV010030466.1:0-11673 GCA_016164225.1 Gammarus roeselii
ATGCATATATGTATTTGTGTATACGGTGGAGGAAGTGACCACTTATTTTAAAATGATACAGATGATAACCCTTTTTCCCTATGGCAGCCCAAAATAAGGCCAATATCTTATGTCAACAGCTAATGCTAGCAATAATTTCGAATATTAGAGCCTAACTCATCCTAAAATGATTTTGGGAGGTAGAGATCTGTGTTCATACAGAAAATATCCAACGAAACATAGCTTAACCTGACGTGAAAAACTGATCCACAATAGAAATGTTGTAACAAACGAAGCGAATTAGTTCTATGGGAAAGTCACAGACCCATTGTAAAATGCTACAGATGACAACCATATTTAATATGGCATCTTACGAAAAATAACCTATCAATACATGAAACCGATACACAATACCAAGCTTGTATAACTAAGGTGAAGAAAATCTGCTGAAAATAAAAACACCTCTAGCAAAATGTTACAGTTGATGTGTTTTTTTCCGAGGTCTAGCTAAATACTAGCAACATCATATATCAACACTGAAGTCTAGTAATAAATTCGAACAATACATTTAACCATCACAATGTCTAAGCCAACCGTTCATCTGATACCATACACCGATAAAATATTTAAATATGGTTACTTTAATAGTAACCTTGTCAGTTCCATAAACATACTTGGGGTTATTTATGTCAAACGTGAAAAACTTTACCTAAACCTAGAAGCGATATAAAAAACTAACTCATAGAATAAATAAACCTAAATAATCATATGAAAAAATTATATTAATATATTAATAACATATAGCGGATGATCGTTCTAGGATAAACCGAAACAGGAGCTAAATCAGATATCGAGTCCTGAAGAGGGCGATAATTTCTAACAGTTCAACAAGATTGAGCGAAATATGGGTATTGAAAATGTTATTCGTATAGTATAATGCTACATTCCATACAATCATTATAAATGAACATGAAACGAATAATAACTAATTAAAAAAAATCACCACGACAAGGTAGCCTGTAATACTGAACAAGATGAACGAGAACAGACAGAAATTCAATGAAAAGTAACCGAACAAGTGAAAACATGTTAACATAACTGTCACAAAAAATAAAATGGAGTAATTTTACCATATACCCTAGAGTGAAACAGCTTATTCTTCTACTACATGGGACGAACATTTTCTACTAAGAGCAATCAAAACAGTACAGACATGATTTATCATCTCCTAAAGTTTCCAATAAATCTAACATTACAATAAAAAATCCTAATTCTGCATTAAAACCGTACATAGAACCTAATAACTAGATAAAATGTTGCATACGTATAAAAAAATAACGAGTAAATTGATGGCCGACCCCCCAACAAACAATACTAGCACTGGCATTATCGAGCATATTTATATAATCGTACAAATCTTCAGCAAGGTCCAACGAAAATAATCCAAGTTAACATGAACAACTATATATAAGGCAAAAATGTAATAAAATCGTGTGTAGTAATCATGCACCGATACCTTATAGTGGATTATATACAGTATAACATGACATCAAACTGTTGAACAATAGAAACCTTGTAAATAATAACTTGAAGTATTTATATTTAAAAAAATATATTGTAAAATGATATACATATGATGGCCGTTTTGTCTTATGATAAGCTAAAAATATAGACCAACATCCTTTATCAACAGCTAAGTCTGGCAAGTAATCTGTGAATAAGGAAATATCCAGTATGAAATAACCTAACATTGCGTGTAACTGATCGATATCACCGTACTTGAAACAAATAAAGTGTA
Source organism: Gammarus roeselii (assembly GCA_016164225.1). Taxonomy (NCBI): domain Eukaryota; kingdom Metazoa; phylum Arthropoda; class Malacostraca; order Amphipoda; family Gammaridae; genus Gammarus; species Gammarus roeselii. Next base: position 1,778 of record SDVV010030466.1, read on the forward strand.
ATAAATCGATTGAAAATATCCTGAACCTATGGTAAATTGCTACTCTCTGATACAAACTTGCTTGCATAGCGCCTCACAAGCGATTCAGACAGTGCCAGCTAACAGGTCCTAACATGAATAGGGTGGCATTGGCTAGACCTGTTTCTCGTGGGGTAGGCATAAACAAACCCTTTTTTGACATCAGCCTTGCATTCGGTGGCCATAAGGGGGGCTGCGTAGGGCAGGGTAAACTAACACCAACGGGTAGACCGAATAATTTATGACATGACATCAGAATCACGTGGTCTGACGTCATGAAGCGATATTCGGTCTACCTACCCGTCGGTCCACCAACGGGTAGACCGAATAATTTATGGCATGACATCAGAATCACGTGGTCTGACGTCATGGCCCCGCCCTACCTGCCCGTGACGTCATTGGAGCCATACAGCTAATATTCGCATATCCAGGCTAGTCATTTTAAGCTCAACATTTTTGAGTTTTCAAGTAGTTTTTTTTTATTATATATATTTAAGTGAGCCATCATCTTGAAGAAGAGATCTTCAATATTTTATATTGGTCACAATTTTTGAGCAAACATAAACTAATTGATTAGAACAAAGCAGTTTATTAAGGTAAAAATACTGTTCTTCCACAAATTGCTGAAACGACAAGCTGAAACTTTGTTTACTTTTCGTTTGTGATTTGTGGGTAAATACTTTGATGTTTAACTTTTTGTACATCAGACAGCGGAGATAATTGTAAATCTTTGGAGATCAGAGGTATTTTCTGACGAAATCCAGTATGACATCATTTTGCAATTACCGATTTTTATAACAATGTGCGTAATTTTAGTTCGAATCATTCGAAGGCCTTTTTTCAACGATAAACAGAGTTGGCGCAAATATTTATATCTACAGCGGCAGGAGAAAACGGATATAATGTGATTTGTATGGGCGAGCGAGCGCCCATGACGCTACGAATTCCTGCTTCGAGTTCGCGCCCAACGGGGGAGCCTATTATGACTCACGTTGAGGCTCCGGTGGAAATGAGGCTCAAATCAAATCAAACCTGCTTTGAGTTGCGCTGCGTTGTTCTAAATTGTGTACTTCATCAAGAAGTAGGTCATCTCCAGAAATATCACAATGTTGTCCGCAAATCGAGACAAACTAATTAATCTCGTAGGAATACTTGTGTAAATGAAAATATATGAAACAAAATTGTAATTGTTTATGGTTAGTATCTAACAAATATTTCATTATAACATTTATCTCATTCACTAATGCAACAAAGCCTTCAACTCAAAACACAAGGGATAAAATGACAATGAGCATTGATATTTGGTTGAAATGGTAGTTACAAAAATTACACAATTGAACTAAGGTCAACAGTTTAATTTGAACGAAAGCTTTAAATGTGGATTAAATTTGGCGTTATCGAAATTCTGTTTACAATTTATGTCAGTGGAATAGGATCCATTTAATAACGTGGCAGTCATTTAAAGTGTCAAAAATACTTTAATGTGTTTTCCCGAGCGTATTAGTGATCACCATCTGAAGACATGCGACGAATAACTTGCGTTTTGAATAAGAATATTCTGTCATTCTGCTGGTGTGAACGCGTTTCAGTACTACGACTACTCAGAGCCAACTCTCCGAGCCGGTTTACTTCCATGGAAAAGGTGATTGTTGGTATACAATAATAATAATAATAGTAATAATAAAAGCTTTATTAACAACCAACATGGGCATAATTACAATTGAGACATCATATTTTAGGGTTACAGTGGGAACAAAGTTATAAAATTACCGCACACAACTAAGAATAAGTTACGGCATACAACTCTATCCTGCCTATGCGTATAGTAATTCTCTCCATCTTCTTAACAATGGCGAGGCAGCGAGCGCATCACCAGGGCAGATTGCAACGAGGATTTCATTTTGAGTCATAAGGCTGTGTACCGTTTTACGGAACAGTACCTTGATGTGATCTGATTGGTTTTCAGCAAAAACCCTGCTCGCTGACGTCGAGCGAGGGACCTGCATCAGCCGTCTAAATGTGTCATTATAACTCACTGTCAATTTCCTCACGCTATATTGAAAGTATTTTCTCCGTATTGCATTACAATAAATCGGGCAACAATATGATTTGAAGAGCTGGATTTTAGCTTCTCTTGGTGCAAACGAAAATTTTCGTATCAGCATGTTACCAACTGCATTTTGCCGCCTTGTTTGCTTTGTAACATCCTTGTCATCTGTGCAATCTGCTGTGATGATGTGCCCTAGATATTGAAATTTATCCACATAATCCAGTGCAACACCGCCTAATTTTATCTCAGTCGATAGGTAGTAACTAAGACCTTTTGGTCTAACTAGCATACATACAGTTGTTGCAGTGTTATATACAATGTCATGAGGTTCAGCAAATTTATTACAGATATCAAGAAGCTTTTGCAATGCTGAGATAGTCGGTGCTAACAGCACCATATCATCTGCATAACTAAGATTGTTAACACAACAGTTGGCGACATGACACCCTTGGTTTTCTCTACTTAGAAGGTAATTCAACTCATCAGTGTACACGTTAGACAACAGTGGCGATAGCTGACCTCCATGCCTAATTCCGTACAATAGCTTGGCTTTCTAACAATATATACATTTATCTCATTCACATGATCGTTCAATCACTTGAATCAGCGGTCGCATTCAGCTCTTGAAATTGGCAGTTTATAACCTAGGAAAACAAAATGGTGAAAGTTTCAAACTCTAGTGCACCTTTCATCACAGTTTTTTGGCGAGTTTGAGGACTATGTGCACTAACGGTACTCCTAATCGTACAAATATTATTTTTCATAACCTGGACCCAAAAGGTTTCAGGTGGGTACCCCCAAGTTCTTCGGATCCCCAGAATCACCCGGGTCCCGCGAACCCCCAAGTACCCGGGCTCCCTGTCACCTGGTCTCAACCAGTCTCGACTCGCCTCGTCTCCACTCGCCTCGACCTGCCTCGCCCCGCATCGCGATCTACACGAACAGTGTCATGGCATGACTTCAAAGACCTTCATATTCAGAGTAAAATCAACATTGCCTCCCCACTTAGTCACATAATTTGATTTTGATTTGATCTTCAGTTCGACCAGAGCCTCAACGCGAGTCATAATAGGCTCCCCCGCAGGGCTTGATGATCATGGATTCTAGTAGGCTCGCACGCCTCAGTGTGCGAGAAAAAATATGTTTTTAAAGTTAGAAAAGTTGAACATTTTAGCAATGTCAGACGCACGCTGATGCGCAGAACAAACACGCTTAGACAAAACGGACCTCCGCTTCAATTCATTTAGAACTTCAAGATTAATATGTACGCACGCTACAAGCAGATGCAGGAACTATGGCATCCTGAAAATCGACACCGCCTAAGAGGAGGACTTGCTCAACTCGATGCGGCGAAGACTTGAGGGATACCATATACTTTTACTCTTTATTTTTATTATTCTTATGTGGTACAGTGCCAGCATTCACCACCATACCCCATGATATACGAAAATCAAACCCGCACCAAGAGAAGAGCTCCTGCTCAATTCTGCGATACGGCCTATATTCGGACGGTATCATTCATTGCTGAAGGCAACGAATATCGTCCTACGGAGGAATCTTGCCGAGATGATGGCATTTTTCTTTTTACTTTTGTACCCTCCCTGGGGGATAGGAAAGAGAGGAGAAAAATGGGGAGAGATAGCCAAAAATACGAACTAGTGAAGGTGAAGTCTGTCGGCGACTCACCCCCACAACTCATGATATTCGAAAATCGAACTCGCACCAAGACGAGAGCTTTGCTCAACTCTACAGTACGACGTAGATTCGACAGATATCATCTTTTGTTGAGGCAATGAGTACTTTCCTACGAAGAGACCTTGCCGAACCAGTGATATTTTTCTTTCACTTTTCTACCCTCCCTGCTGGAGAGAAAAGAGAGGAGAAAATGGGTAAATATAGATAACAATTACAAATCAGAGCGGGTGAAGTTTATGGCGACTCAGCGTCACTTGCTGAGAAGCCGCATCGACGGCTTACCCCCACACTGCATGCTATGCGAAAATCAAACCGCACCAGAAGGAGGGCGTTGCTCAACTCTAAGGTACGACGTAGATTCGACAAACTTGTGTGGGTGAAGTCTGCCGGCGACCCAGCGACGCTTACCTATGAGCCGCAGCGGCGGCCTAACCCCACACCCCATGATAGGCGAAAATCGAAACCTCACAATGAGGAGAGCTTGCTCAACTCTACTGTACGACGTAGATTCAACAGATATCATCCATTGTTAGACGATGAGTATCCTCCTACGGAGAGACCTAGCCGACGCAATGGTATTTTTATCCATACTTTTCTACCCTTCCTGTCGGGAGAGAAAAAAAGGAGCGAAAAAGGATATAAACATCCATCTGTTGAATCAGTGAGTTTCTTCCTATGGAAGGACACTGTTGACACGATGCTACTCTCTGTTTTTCCTCTTCTTTCCTTCGTGTCAGGAGGGAAAAATAAGATTTAAAAAAATACTTGATATTAAATTGTAATACCAGCGCCGGTTACATCTCTTGGAGATGTCCCTCTGGCATCTCGCTTGAAATATATAAAGCCTCTTAGGCCAATCAGTTGAAATATATATAAATCATAGAGATGTCCTTCTGACAGCTCATCTTGAAATATGAAAATAGTGCACTTAATGCACCTGCCCCTCCGGCATCTCACCTTTAAATTGACCCATCTGTACATTTTGAATGAACTAACCGTCTTCTTTCTCTCGTGTAGTACAGATCGGGAGTGACCCTGTTGCAGCATGGTGCAGGGACACTCACCTACTAACCCATTCCTTATGGATGTCCGAGCTAATTTCAAAATTTAAATACCAATTGTTTGACTTCTTTGGACTTGGATCTGAGATAACTGTTCATGCCATTTTTGGAGCAAATCTTGCGATAATTGATCAAAAATTGAAAACCTTTGTTTCCTCTAACTTGACATAACTCCAAATTTAAATACTCCTGCCATTCATGGACTGAAACTTGCAATAATACCAGTTTTTCCAAAATATAAAATACACGTGTTTCTTTTGACTAAACTCAAGAGTTGCCACGAGCAACTCTTTCCTAAGAGATGTCACTCTGACATCTCACGTTGAAGTGTATCAGCCTTCAAGGACCCTGCAATAATAAAAAAAAATCACAATTTCAAACAACTCGTGCAGCCTTCGCCTGGCAGCACGCGATAATTATTCCAAGTTGAATAATATTTGTTAGATGTCCCGCTGGCGTCTCAACTGAAATATTCTGCGATAATTATTCATTTTGACTGAACTCAGGAATTGCCATGAGCCACTTTTTCAGTAGATGTCCTTCTGACATCTCACATGAAATGCTCTGGTAGGTCCAATCACACGTGTTCAGAGACTTACTCTACTGAACACTAGGAAGAACCACTCTCAGGAAACTGGGCGCGGAGCTCTCCTACATTTGCACTTATCAAAATTTCCCGACACTTTTGAAAATTCCAACCTAGACTCTAAACCAGCCAAGGCAGGTCTATCCGTACGAGATGTCACTCCGACGTCTCACCTTGAAGTGTGACAGCCTTCAATGAACCGCTCGCGTACAGAAGACTTAATCTTCTGAGCACATTGGGGAGAACCACTACCCGGGCAACTGAGGGTGCTGCTCTCCTAAATGTGCATATACATGTTGAAATTTGATTCCCATATGCTCCTTTGGAAGTAGACTCAATACCTAGTTGGAGTCCGTCTGACACAACCTCTGAGCAAGCAGACAGTCGTGCGCTCGAGGAAAAGTGTGAGTCCGCTGAGCGTATGGGCGTGGCCGTCTCTACTCGACCGTCTGAGATGCGACCGCCTGAAACCAAAAATTTTCTCTTCGCTTCTTGTTCACCCCGTTCCTGAACAAGCCAATCTGACTGTCGACCTTTTCTTCTCCTGGGCTGAATTTGATTTGATAGGATCCTCAGTTCCACCAGAGCCTCAACGCGAGTCATAATAGGCTCCCTCGTAGGGCTCGATGATCATGGATTCCAGTAGGCTCGCACGCTTCAGCGTGCGAGGAAAAATACAACGCTTTTAAAGTTAGAAAAATTGAAAATTTTAGCAATGTCAGACGCATGCTGGTGCGCATAAGAAAAACGCTTAGACGAAACGGACCTCCGCTTCCAATTATTTAGAACTTCAAGAGTAATATATACGCACGCTAGTGCGTACAGGTAGCATCGTCGAGACTAGTACAAGGTTTATGGCTACACGGACAAAGTCAGCTCCGACAGCAACGCATCACGACCTAGTAGGTCGGTTATAGTACACTTCATTTATTCAGGTAAGACTCAGACGAAACGAATCCTCGCTCTAATCATGTAGTAGTAGTATTTGCCTCCGTTTTCTACCGGAGTCCCAACGCGAAGTTAATGCAGACTCCCCCGTAGGACAATTGAAGAGGGGCACTGTAGGTGCATCGTACATTAAGAGTACGTTAATCGTTGATTCCGAGTAGGTTCAAAGTAGACACAGTAGGTTTAACGCAGGTACAGAGTAGGTTTAGTACAGATACAGAGTAGGTAATTTTAACGTAGATACAGAGTAAATTCAACATATATACAGAGTAGGTTTACCGCAGATACAGAGTAGGTCTAACGCAGATACAGAGTAGGCCTAACGCAGATACAAAGTAAATTTGATATAGATACAAAGTAATTTCAACCTATAAACAGAGTAGGCTTACCACAGATACAGAGTAGGTCTAACGCAGATACAGACTAGGCCTAACGCAGATACAAAGTAAATTCAATATAGATACAAAGTAAATTTAACATATATGCAGAGTAGGTTTACTGCAGATACGGAGTAAGTCTAACGTAGATACAGAGTAGGCCTAACGCAGATACAAAGTAAATTTAACATAGGTGCTAAGTAAATTTAACATATATAGAGAGCAGGTTCAACGTTGACACAGAGTAGGTTTAGCGTGGAGGAGTAGAAGCAGACTCCTCTGTTCTCCACCGGAGCTCCAACGTGCAGTCACCGAGTGCCCCCCCCCGTAGGGCACGACGATCCTTTGATTCTGAGTAGCTTCGTACGCGGAGTTAAGGTAATATTCATAATTAATGCGCAGGGAGGACAGCGAGTTCAGGATCTGAGATCATTCAAACTTCGTTATTTTTATACGGCGTCATATAATCTTGTGTGTTTTCCGAAAGCGATCAGTTTTTTCCGGTCTTCTGTTTCTGTGAGCAGACGTTGCATGTTGCACGGGGGCTCAAGAAGGCTCGTCGGGCTGCTGCGAGTGCATCACAATCCATGTGTAAGTGCTTCATGCTGATTGCCACTTGTCTAGGTCCATTAGGTGGTTGTGGGTTATCCACGTGTGTCCAGTGCATAGACGATTAATGAACACTTGGTCTCCCCTATTAGAAAACCTGGTCTCCCACTCTCCCACGGATGGTTTAACTGCAAGCATCTTTTGTCCACTTTGTTGCCAAGAGTCGTTCCATCGTGATGTTATACGTGAGTTGATGACTGGAAACCAGTCTCGGTAATGTACAGAGAAGAATTGTTCTTGCTGTGTAGACACTCGTTTAGCGAGGTAATCTGCGCGCTCGTTTCCTCTTATTCCCGCGTGTCCAGGGATCCAGCACAACTCGACCGCCTGGCCCGCCTCGGACATCGTGAATAGATCGTGTTGCATTTTTCTAAGGGCAGGGTGGTCAAAGTGCAGAGTTTTCAGCTGGGTGAGAACACTCAGACTCTGAAAATAAAACATTTTTGGGGAGGCGGTCACTTTTGGTAATGGAGATGGCCAATTCGAGTGCGTGTAGCTCTGCAAAGAAAATAGAGACTCTTGGGTTAGGGTGGCCGAACGCGAGGTCCCTAAGCCTACAGTGGCGGCTCCCACTCCGCCCGATGTTTTGGAGCCGTCAGTGTATATATGGCGGTGCTCAGAGTACTGTTCATCAGGTAGTCGTGAGAATTCTTGGCGGTACGTGTTAGTTGGGGTTGTTGTTTTGGGGTACGTCTGCAAATCTAGGTTGACCAGTGGTGGGCTGATCATCCACGTTGGTGTGTTGATTTGAAAAATACGACAGGAGAATGAAGGCTTGATTGCTTTGCGAAAGATGTTCAGCAAGGTCAGTATGTTGTCCATGCGTAGATAAAATGGTGGGCAAATGTTCTTCTTAGCCGCAAAGAGGCGTTAATCAAGAATGTTGGTGACGTCACTGAGTGCTGGGCTATTGATGTAGCTCCTTGTCTTGAAATAGTACTGTAGTAAGAGTTTGTCTCTCCGGGCGGAAGAGGAAGCTCGTTAGCAAGCACGTTCAGGTAATCGATGGGTGTGGAACGGAGCGTACCGGTTGTGATACGCAGGGCGTTATTTACTATGATGGAGAGAGGTTCAAGGGTGGTTTTGGCTGCTGAACCATAAACAATTGCTCCATAGTCAATTCGCGAGCGTATTATTGTTCTGAGTAACGTCATGCCGATGTCCATATCGGCTCCGAATTTCAAGGATGTTATATAGAGGATAAGTCCGGTTGCTTTATTGCAGCGAGTCTCCAGGTTTGCAATATGAGGTCGCCATGTGAGTTTAGGGTCCCATACATGACCGATGAGTTTAATTGATTTCTCGAATAATAGCGGAGTGTTGTTCAGCGTTAGATCTGGTTTTAGGTGTAAGCCGGGCACAAGTAAAGTGCATGCTTTTCGTTTTGGAGGGCGTGAATCGGAATCCGTTTAAGGAGGCCCAGTTCCCGACTAGGTTTAGACATTTCCGGAGTTCCTGTTGAATTGTTAAGAGGCTAGGTTACCTGTACCTTATTTGTAAGTCATACACGTATAGGGAAGAAAGCAATCTTCCGCCGCGCGGGAGAAAGTCTGCTATCTGGTCGAGTTTGAGTATAAAAATAGTGACACTGAGGACGCTTCCTTGAGGGACGCCCATTTCGTGCGGATAGGATGGTGACAGGGTGTCACTGACCTTACCCTGAAGGTGCGATTTTGCAAGAATTGGTGGATATAACGTGGTAAGTGGCCTCTCAGCTCTTTGCGATGGAGATCCTGCATGATGCCATATTTCCAGGTAGTATCGTATGCTTTTTCCACGTCAAAAAAAATAGAAACCACGTGTTCTCCGCGGACAAATGCCTGTCTAATGTTAGATTCCAGTCTTACAAGGTGGTCCGTCCTAGAGTGGCGCTTGCGGCTGCCACACTGAATGCTGTTCAGGCCTGCATGCATATCAAGGTAGTCGACAAAGCGCGTATTTATAATTCTCTCCATGGTCTTGCTCAGGACGTTGGTAATAGCGATGGGGCGATAGTATGTGGGTCACCGTGGAATTTCCCGGGTTTGGGTATTAGTAGTAGGTATGTCTCCAAAAACGGCAATGAAAAGTAGGGTGTCCAAAAACGGCAATGAAAAGTAGGGTGTCCAAAAACGGCAATGAAAAGTAGGGTGTCCAAAAACGGCAATGGAAAGTAGGGTGTCCAAAAACGGCAATGAAAAGTAGGGTGTCCAAAAACGGCAATGAAAAGTAGGGTGTCCAAAAACGGCAATGAAAAGTAGGGTGTCCAAAAACGCAAGTCCAAAAACGCAAGTCCAAAAACCGTACTACGAAAACCGTACTACGAAAACCGTGCTACGAAAACCGTGCTACAAGAATCGCCCTGGATAATTAGTGACTCTATGTTTGTTATTTATGAAGGAAATAGGATATATGTTAATTGTGAAGGAATTAGATGTAGGATGGCTAGATATTTGAATCTTTCATCGAATGTATTGGTTAGGGTGATTTGTTAGTTGAGAAGGATTTAGGATGTATGATTTTTTTGTGAAGGATTTAGTGGAGGAATTAGGATTTATGTTATTTATGAAGGA
>SDVV010030467.1:0-11673 GCA_016164225.1 Gammarus roeselii
CGAGAGAGCGTGCAATGAACAGGTGTGAGTGGAGAATGGTTGTGAATGGTTGATTTTGACGCTGCTCTGATGTGCTTTCCCGCCCTTGGCATCCCGTTGTCGGGATGGTCGTGGGTGGGGGGGACCCGGCCATTACAACGCGGCGGGGGTAAACCAGTGAAAACTGTCGGGCCCTGCTGCTGACGACGGTTCCTCGGACTGCACTCGGGACCCAGAGTGTAAGTTGAGAGGCTACCGGCCGGACCCTTTAGCACAAAAGAGCTAAGTTGTGTGAGTGTGAGCGTATGAGGGTGTGAGGTGCGCCGTGTCGTCGGCCACCCCCCTTTCTGGGGGATGCGGCCTTGTATCTGTAAGGTTGTCTAGAGTAGGCCAAGAGGAAGACTGAAGTTTGGGTGGATGAATTGCGTGAAACAGGCTTTAAGGAGGAGAGATATTAGTGTGGAGGTAGCGAAAGAGCGTGCAATAAATGAGCATGTGTGAACACGTTTTACGCGGACCAGATGCGCATTCCCACCCTTTGCATCTCGTTGAGAAACGCGAGGGACGTAGTAGGTAAGGGAGGGCCCGATAATTATGACGCAGAGATGGGAAACCAGTCGGGCCCTGTTGTTGACAACGACCCCATTTCTGACCGAATTGTGTTGCAGGGTGCTGCCCAGACCGTTTAACGCTGAAGGGCTAAGATTTGGTATGTGTGTGAGTACACAAGATGAGTGCAAGACGCGTCTCACCGTCGGCCACTCCCTTCTAGAGGATTCGGCCCTAAAGTCTTGATAGAAGACGTATCTCGAAAAAGACGACTCCGACACAAAAGCGCTCTTGACCTACTCTCTAGAAAGACTCCTGGACGAATATAGAGTAGTCAGTTGCCTAGTCCAGTACCGATGTCTCACCTGGAAGCGCTGCGACAGATCGGCGAGGTTGGCCGGCAGTCTGGATCGGCCCGACACGAAGCGGACGAACAGCACGCGTTCCTCCGCGCTGAACGACTCGAGGATGCGCCACAGCCACGACACCAGCACGTCACTCTCAGAGATTTCCCGGTACCTGACCACCTTCTTCAGCACGCTCACATCTATGTCAGGCCGGCCACAGACCAGCTGCTCCAGGTGAGGTGACGTCATCAGGGACAAGAGAGGCACGGGCACAATCCAAGCCATGCCTTCCCTAATGGCCGCTACCTGAACATCCATCTCATGCAGTCTGTAGTGCACCGTCTTCGACACGTACTCATGCCTGTTGGCAAACGTAAGAGGGATCGTGCGACCGCCCACTACCACCGGAACTCTACGCCCGGTTAAACTCAAACACTCAAACCTCTCCAGTGGAATGAAATCGTAGAAAGTCTCTTCAGTGACTCCTGCCAAATGTAGATCGCAGAGACCTTGCAAGGACTGCATGTATTCTTCGTCCACTTCTTCAAGCTCTAAGGCTGAAGGTACTATTCCAGCCAACAGCTTCCAGACGAGCGGAGCCAAAGGTAATGCCAAAGGTTTCTTTGTTCGGATGGCAACACCGAACAGGATTCCGAGAAACTTAAACCAGACGAGATGATGCGGTTGCGTCAGGGCGGGATTAAGAAGGAATCGGTCTCTGTTGTTGCCCGTGTCCGCGGTGGCGTTGGGGGTTGGCATGAGAAGCGGCACAGCTCCGGACACAAGTTCATGACACATTTCCGTCATAGTGTCGTCAAACACACCCCCAGCGTCGTCCGCGCCTTCACCCACGAGCTTCACTTTCCATGCCCTAGACGGTAGTCTCAGGTCTTGGGGCTTCAGCTTCACAACTTGACGCGCCAACTGCAAAAAGATCGGCTTGACGGGCTGGCCACGACTGCTGATTCTCTTCACCGTCACTTGAGGACCATAGTTGCGCCCCTGTTGCATGGTTCGAGACAAGCAACGCACCAGAGGCAGGGTGTAGACACGAGGAGCCAACAAGCCTCGCATACTGCCGCTGGAGACTGTCTTTCCCAGGTTGCTGTCGGGGCTGCTGCCCATGTTACCACTCGCAGGATGAGGGAGTCCAAGGCCAAGAAACTTCCATGAGCTACACACCAGTTCGTTGTACTGTTGAAGGATCATCAATCTCTCACTCAATTTGCCGGGAGAACTCCCAACCAGGCTCGGGTATTGTGGTGGGATGGAGCAGGGGGCTCCGACGTGGATTCCAACTCCTTTGCCTTTCTGCATGGGAGGCGTGGTCCAGGCGGCGCTGTGGCTCCTTCCAGCACTGATCTGTCTCACACCTTTCCCAGAGAGAGACCAAATAAGTTGAGGCTCTCGCACCGATATCGTATGGCCCAAGCCGAGCTGGCCTTCCGTGTTGGTGCCCCAGCCCCACACGTCCCCGACGTCACTGAGGGCCAGGGTGTGCTCAGCTCCCACTGCAATGCTCACGACCGTGTGCCCCGCAAGCGCCATCAGCTGCTGCGGCTTGTGCTGAGACCTGTTCCTCTGTTCCGCCTGCCCCGTCAGTCGATCCATCCCACAAGAGAACACCCGTCCATCCTTGGTGAGGAACACCGTGAACTGGGTGCCGGCCGCCACGCAAGCCACACCCACGCTGCACATGCTCTCGATGCGGTGTGGTGTGCTGCGCATGCACAGTCCGCCTAGACCCAGCTTGCCGTAATCGCCGTCACCAAAGCTCCAGACTACGAGACCGTCCACGGACCAACAGACGGTGTGGTTGAGGCCACATGTCACGCCGCCCACCTTCCACCCTTCGAGGGCCAGCACACGCTCTGGCAGCTTCTTGTTGACGTTGTTGCCGTGGCCCAGGCGGCCGTAGTCGCCGTTGCCGAAGGTGTAGAGGGCGCCGTCAGAAGTCACGACCGCCGAGTGCTTAAAGCCGCAGGCCAAGTGCACCACCTACCGATCAAAAGGTTAAGCAAGACGATGTAGTAGCTTTAGAAGAACAGTCTGTAGTCTTACACAACAAATTCTTCCGAGTCTGTATGTTCATGGTAAAGGCACGAAAAATCAGTTTAGACCATTTTATTGTTAAGAGGCAAAATTTTCCAGTAGTAAAATATACAAACTTAATCGAAGATGAAATGCAAACCAGAAATAGACAGCATCGGAATGAATATTCTGATTGCAGTCCTCCAACTCTCACCTCCATGCTGGCAAAGGCCTCGATTTGTTTAGGCCTTCGCTGCCGGTCGCTGTTGCCGTGCCCAAGCTTGCCGTAGTCGCCGTCCCCCCAGCTGAACAGTTCACCGCTCTCCGCCAGGGCCATGCTGTGCCCGTCAGACCCGCACGAGCTCACCACACACCGTATCACATACCCTGAACACAGAGGCCGTCTCAAACAAGGCCCAGCAAGGCTTTGACAAAAACGTATAAAGCTTCAGAAGTTAGCTGAAAGAGCAATCTCTTTCTCTTCCACTTCGTAAGAGCCATATGGTTTAGCATTGCGCTTCTGCTTTTTATTCGAATGAAACTTGAAGCGAAAACATTACAGAGACGTATTTACGAGAGAATCTTAATAATATTTGTGGAACGTAGTTTTCGACCAATTTAGACATCTGTGTCTTTTAACTTTACTTGGGAATTTCGAAATTTCTAAGTTTCTCGACTGTCCTCGGCTTTTTAGGGGAAAAAATTGCTGCTCGCCGCTAAATCTTGGCTAGGTACAGCGAGCATGGCGTCTTCCGCGCCTGACGGTCTAAATGTTGGCTAGGTAAAGAGTGGCGTCTACCGCGCCTGGCTGTCTAGGCCGGCTGAATCCCCAAAACCCCAACCCCCTCCCTTCCTATATAAGCTAGGTCTGGCCTGCCCCATTGCTACTGCACTCGGTCCACAGGATCGCTGCACCTCTTTGAAAGGTAAGATTCAGTGCCGGGCGGCCCATCTGGGCAGTGGATTAGTGACCCGCTGCCCCTAGAGCCAGTGAGGTGCGTCCCAGTGGACTCGCTGCCCCTTGCTCTCAGTGAGGTGCGTCCCATCAAAAATGTTGCCACGAAATTTGTCGACACAAATTTTGCCAACATCCAAAATTTGTTGACACAAAATTTGTAGGCACCAAAATTTGTAGATAAAATTTGTCGACACAAATTTTGTGTACACACAAATTTTGCCGACAAAAATTTGGCGACACATAAATTTGTCAACACATAATTTGTGACACAAGATTTGTTACCACCAAAAATTTTGTCCTCAAATAATTTTGTTGACAAAATTTGTTGACAAAATTTGCCAACATACAAAAATTTTTGATATAAATCTGTTGACACAAAATTTTGTCGACACAAAATTTGTTGGCACAAAATTTTTTCAACACAAAATTTGAAGACAAAATTTGTCGACAAAAAATTTGATGACAAAAAAATGACAAAAAAATTGTCAGCACATAAATTTTGTTGACACAAAAATTTTTCAACACACAAATTTTTTGACAAAATTTGTCGACACATACATTTGACGACACAAAATTTAGTCTACACAAAAATTTGCAGACACACAAATTTTGTTAACACAAAATTTGCTGACAAAATTTGGTCAACACATAAATTTGTTGACACAAAAATTTTGTTGACATAAATTTTGTAAACACAAAATTTGTCAACACAAAATTTGTCGACAAACATTTTGTTGACACTGAAAATTTTGACGACACAAATTTGTCGACACAAAAATGTCTGCACAAATTTTATCGACACCAAAATTTAGTCGACACAACACGCAAATTTACCACCCGACGTGAGCTTGTCAGTGGAAATTATTAGTACACGCAATTTTAGTTTGATCAAACATTCCTTCTGCAACATTGTCTCACACCAATACTCTCGTATGATCTTTGCATCCAACTTACATTCCTCTCTCCCTGGTTTCAGAATAGATGCCGAAAATGCTCTCCACGTCGGGCAAGCGAGCCACAGGACAGCCCAAAGACCCATCGGCTTCCCGGTCCACCTGCTCGCAATGTGCAGATCCTCTGCCCAATGATAACTCGGCGATCTCGGGACGCGCTTCCTCATACAGGACGACAGCATACTGGAAATACAACCACCCAATCAGGAGGGGTTTCACTCACAGCGGGAGTACACACCTGGGGATTCGGGCCTGCTCTCCGTGTTCATGTGGACCGCATCGGACGAGGGAGCCGCAACATAACTCAGGACATTGCTCCTCCCCGTCTCTTTCCCCCACATTTCGGAGTCTTCAATCACGGGGGAAAACATAACTTAGTCGGCTCAGGCATCCGCTCAGGCCCGCACACGGGAACGTACGAGAATATCACCCGCGGCTCCGCTCAGCCCCCGATATGGACCAGCCGTCACCCATCCAGCCCCGCCCTCCACCGAAGACGCCCCGGCGCTCGCACCCCCTAGCTCGGCCATGGCCACAAAGCTCGACAAGGTGCTTTTGGCGGTCGGCTCACTCGAAGACAGATTCGAGGCTCGTCTACAGTCCCTCTCCAGCAATATGGGGGCCAGGTTCAATGATCTGGAAGGACGGGATCACGGATGGGAAGGCAACGAGGAGTACGATCAGGAACCTTATCACAGTCAGGGCGAGGATGAGGAGGACGGAGGGGCAGACTTTGACCCCCCATGGGGGAGGAGGGGGCACATCTCGGGGGAGAACACCCCCCCCCCATTCGCCATTTTCCCCATCCTTCAGCCACTCGCTCGCCTCGTCCAGACTCACCGCGCACGCCCTTACCGGAGACGAGCAAACCGCATTCACGGCACCAGACCTTTCCAGTACCCTCACAACCTCCCCCTGCTTCCAGACGGTACCCATGAGCGTTCCAAGGGGAGCTCCCCGAAGACGAAACCCCTCCTCTCCCCATTCCATGGAGGAGAGGTGGCATGCACCATCCCTCAGCGCGACGCACACAAAGGGTTTGATGAGCTGCGACTATGAGGTCTACACCACAGAGCCGCCTAACAATCTGATCAAGGTTCATGAGAGAGGCCCTAACTTCATCTTCTCCCCTGCGGACTTGACCAGCACCGCGGTTCAGCTACTGGTCCAGTGGTCCACTCCTTTTCTGCCGCCAGTGAGTTCAAAGAAGCGCTCTCTCCAACTTCTCAGAAGTGTCTTTGCGGTCGAGCAACCCTCCCATCGGGGGTGACCATCAGAGAGGACGGTTTCTTCGTTCTGGAACGTATCCCTAATGCACTACCCGAACTCCTTGCGCAATTCAATACCACCCTGCCCACCGGTTCGGCACCGAAAGACCTCGACGCTTGGTCGAGCACGCACTTTGCGCTCACAGCACACTGCCCCGTAGTCAGGTCCCTGATGGAATTCGCGAATGGTCCAATCCTCTCCCCAAAGGCTCACTTCGGATTTCCAACTCCGCACTCAGGTTGCACAAAACCTGCGTGGCTACATCCACAGCGCATCACTGACGGGGATTCTTGAGCGCATCCTGACTCCCGTCCTAACCGATGACACGCGAGTTACCCCGCAGTCGCTGCATTGTCTGTTTGAGCTCACCACAGGCTCCGTTCACAAAATATAGTCGGGATCCCTGTTCGATGCAGCACAGTGGAGATACCAAATTTGGCTTCAGACGCTGGACAAGCTGGCTCCGGAATCCGCCCGGACAGCCCTCCAAGCAGGGTCAGTATTTGAACCTCAACTATTTACCAACGAGGCGATCTTACAGGCTAACTAGGCGCTGGAAACCTTCCGTAGCAGGACAGAGGTCCTCTCCTTTATGGGCCCTTCCACTTCAGGTTTCGTTGCCCCTGCAACACGGAGACCCCCGCAACACCAGAAAGATGTCGCACAGCATTCCCTTCTGAGCAGAAGCGGGATAGCAAGAAGCTTCTGTCGAGCCGACCCCCACCGTCCAGAGCGCGCTCTACGTTCCAGCACGACGCTAGGCAACCCCAAGAGAGGCGGATGATCTCCGGTGCCCCTCATACAAGCTCAAGGCCCCGCTCTCCTCTTGCCTTGGGGGCCCGGGGACGCACCCACTATGTTCCAAGAAGGGGATGTCATGGAGGAAGTCGGGGAACCTTGGCACGCAAACGATCCTCCCCCTCCCGTTCGCAGCCCACAGCTAACCACAGACAGCGGGACCGCCCCCCTTCCGCAAATTTTGACGTTCTGCCAGCGATCCTCGGGTACCGCCTCGTGCACTGGACCAAGGCCACGCCTTTGGTCAAACTCATTATTGCCACAGGCCTCTCCTAGAAATGGACGCCACGACCCCCTTCCCACTCGATCACACGGTCTCTCACCGACAACGCGAGGATGTTCTAGAACCCCTCGTATCGGGATTTCTGCGCAAAGGCATAGTCAAGGCGGTGCCAAGGCAACCGGCTTTTGTATCTCGCATCTTTGCGGTCCCCAAGGCCCTGGGAGGAGATCGCCTGGTGATCGACCTCTCCAAGCTCAACAAATAAATCCCGGTATCCACGTTGCGCATACCCTACCCGTAGCGCATACGGGCAGTGCTGAAGCCCCCTCTCTGGTTCACCAAGTTGGATATCAAGGACGTCTTCCCGCACATCCCAATTCATCCCATATTCCAAAAGTTCCTGGCCTTCAAACTGCGATGCCAACGTTTCTCTTTTCGGTCCTACCATTCGGCCTCAACCTGGGATCAAAAATCTTTACAACGGTCTCAAAGCTACCCCTTCGTTTACTCCACTAGCAAGGGATAGATGCGGCCTTCTACATCGACGACTGACTACTCCGGGCACCGACAGCACTTCACTGCAGGCGCAACACCCAGACGGCCTGCGACCTTCTCCTCAAGCTAGGCTTCCACGTCTACATGGAGAAATTTATTCTAGAACCCACCCAGCAAATCGACTTCTTCGGAGTCAAACTCAACGGCGAGGCCAGGTCCATCGCCCCAACCTTACGACGCATCAACCGCTGCAGGGACATGGCCACGGAGATACTTTCCCGCGGAACCTTCTCGCTCCGAGGGAATCAGAGTGTCCTCACATGCTCGCCACTTCTAGTACGAGGTGGTGCTCGTAGCACGCTCCTTCCACCTCTCCTGCAAGCCCTGCCGTCTCGGCAATCCCTACCGCCAGGCAGCTCAGCACTGGCGCGGCGAGACCTTCCTTTATTCCCCCGTCCCTTTCGTAATGCCTCCACCGGAGCACCTCTTGTGGACGGATGCGTCAGACGAAGCGTGGGGTGCCGTATGTTGCAGCAACCAGCAGTCATACGGCCGCTGGTCTCCCTTGGAACGCAATCTCCATATTACGCCGAAGGAATCGCTTGCCATCGTACGCGCGTTAGATGCACGAGCTCATTGGCACCACACCACAGTACGCGTGTTGTCAGACAACAGGGCGGCAGTGGCCATGGTGAACCGCTTGGGCTTCAGCAAGGCCCCGCCGTTGCAGAAGTTCGGAGCTCAGCTCCGGCATATCCTCCAGCGCCGCCACCTCTCTCCTCGTGACCTACCTTCCCGGGTCACAGAACGTTTGGGTCGATCACTTCTCACGTCGCATACCGGTAGAGGCGGGAGAAGCCGCAATGCTTCTCCCGCCTCTACCCTGCGCGGGAGCATGCAAATCAATCTCTTCGCGCATTTGGGGAACCACAAGCTCCCACTATTTGCAGCTCCGTTTCCTCACCCGCGAGCGGCTTTAATGGATTCTCTCCAATGCGACTAGAATCAGTGGACAGAAATATATTGTTCACTCCATACAACCTGATCCTTCAAGTGCTCCACAAGTTCGAGACGTACCCCTACAGCGGCGTCCGTGTGTTCCCCGACCACCCCATCGCACTGTGGTGGCCCACGGTCGTCGCATCCTTCAGCGAAATCTCGCTCGCCCTCGACGTGTCCCAGCGCGTCAAAGGCAGTGAGGTCCTTCTAACATCACGACCCTTCTCGCGTTATCTCGCATTCAATTATAAAAAACGGTGCTCACGATCAAATTCAATAGATCGCTGGCGGACACTCTGGTTAACACATACAGGCTGTCCACACAACGCCAATACCAAAGAGTCTGGACTTGTTTCCAAACGTGGCTACGCGCCACGCACGCTTAATCATGGTACAGTACTGGTCTACAGGAATGCGCTACACTTGCCTCTCTTGAATGGTTTTGGCGTCACGACCCGCGGGGCGATCTTTAAGGAACTGGCTATGGTCCAGTTTCACGAGAATCCGCCACAACGACGTTTTGTGCCGCAGTGGAAGTTCGAGCCGGTTCTCGACATGCTCGCCTCTCCTTGCTTCAATACTCAGACGATGTCAGTACCCACACACCACCGCCCATCTCCATCGCCTCACTGCTGCCGGATGCCCGGCCACACGGCTTGTGCCCTATGCCCGCATTCAAAGCCTACATAGCACGGTGTCAATCGAACAATGAATTTTTGTTCATCCATCCTACTTCAGGCAAACCACTCAAGGCGTCATCGGTGGGGCATTACACCTGCTCGCTTATCAATGAGGTCACGCCTTCAATAAAGCTCACGATGTCCACAGGTATGCCTCGTCTCTCGCTTGGACGCGTGAGGTCCCGCTTCAAGACATCATATACAAGGCGTTTTGGAGGTCACCCCACGTATTCGTGCGCAAATACCTCTTTACAGTAGATAGGCCTAACCAACCCTGCGTCTCCCTGGGAACCAGGTAGATGGTCCTTCTCGCCTCATAAGTTTCGGACAGCGCATCTGCTAATGCCAGAAACTCTTTTACGTATCATGGAGTACGTACATACTTATCTTACCCTCGATGGATTTCGCTGGTGTTGACAATTCTTCTATTCGCCACTAAGTACAGTCATTACCACCATTTACACAAATATGTTATCATTCCCTGACATGGCAAGCGCTTCTTTGGGAACACCCAGTTTAAAAGCAGTCGATCCATTCAACTTCTGCGCTCTTTTGGCATCGACCAGCTTGCACTACATGATGGTATTTTCTATGTTAATCCAAATAGCTCTTACGAAGTGTATGCAAATGTAACTTTTGTTATCTCGATTCTCTCGATAAAAAGCTATTTCTCTGTAATGTAGTAACAGTCATATGGGGCCTCCTCCTCCCCCTGCTATCTTAACAATGCACTAACGCCTCCTTACGGAAAGCAGCTTTGCTAGCCCTCATGAATGATGGGGCAAGCAAGACCTAGCTTATATCGGAAGGGAGGGGGTTGGGGTTTTGAGGGTTCAGCCGGCCCAGACAGCCAGGCGCGGGAGACGCCACTCTGTACCTAGCCGATATTTAGACCGCCAGGCGCAGGAGACGCCACGCTGTACCTGGCCGACATTTAGCAATTTCTTTCTCCTAAAAACTCTAGGACAGTCGAGGAATTTAGAAGTTTCCAAATTTCCGAGTAAGGTTAAAAAACACAATGGTCTAAATCGATCGAAAACTACGTTCAACGAATATTATCAAGATTCTCTCATAAATACGTCTCTGTAATGTTTTCTCTTCAAGATTCATTCGAATAAAAAGCAGAAGCGCAATGCCAAACGATATGACTCTTACTACATTACAGAGAAATAGCTTTTTATCGAGAGAATGAGAGAATCTAGATAACAAAAGTTATATTTTAGAAGCCTAACAGAAATATTCCCAACATTTAATGAGTAAAAAAAACATAGTTTGCTATAAAACACTTTGAAATCGTCCAATTTATAGGAGGCGAGCAGGACGTACCAACGCGTTCTCGTGACGGGCTCACGGTTGAAAACGTTAAGTAAAAAAATCAGATTGCATTAAGGGGTCCATCTCCACATGAACAATGACACGAGTCTGGGTGAACTCTCACGTAGGGCGCGAAGATCATAGATTCTGGTAGGTTTGCACTCCAGTGTGTGCTGAAATTGTGACCTCATCAGAGTCATTTCAATCATGGTACAAACGCATGCTGGTGCGTACATGGACGGAATGGTTTTAAATGCAGCTACATACAGAGATTATCGTTGATTGTGGCATACACGCATACTGGTGCGTATAGGAGCGGAAAGAGTTAACGCGCAACTACGTAAGCGTATTGTTATCTCTGTGCGTTATGGGATAGAGAAACAACTTCGCGTGCACATATGTTTGGGGTTTAGACAACATCGTATAAAATGGTATGTTTCCGAAAGTGATATGCTTTTTCCGGTAGGTTGGGTCAGTGAGTAAGCTTTGTTGGTTGCAAAAGGCTCGTTGGGCTGCTGTGAGTGTGTTGCAATCCATCAGAGTGTTTCACGCTGATTGCTACCTGGTGGCAACAGAGGCATAGTGGCGCGTCCGGTACCCTGTCTACAGCAATTAGGTGGTTGTAAATTATTTAGATTTGATTTGGAGCTTATCTCACCGGAGCTTCAACGCGAGTCATCGCAAGCTCCCCCGTAGGCACGAAGATAATTGGTTTTGGTAGGTTCGCATACCTCCGTGGACGGAAGCAGTGACATTATCAAAGAAAAACAAAATAAGCATTTAAATTTTAGTACGTACTTGATTCAATTTGATTCGATTGATTGATTGATTTGGGCCTCATTTCCACCAGAGCCTCAACGTGAGTCATAATAGGCTCCCCCGTAGGGCGCAACCGTCGTTGGTCTAGGTAAGTCCACACAACCTCGTGCGTGAAAACATTAGCTTTATCAGGATGAAGTCAGTACATATTCCAACTGTGGCATATTCGCGTATTGGCGCGTACGAGAGAGTATAGAGTTAATGCGTATCTTCGTAAAATGAGTAGATGTTTTTGTGCGTAGTGAGGTGGAGGGACCAC
>SDVV010030468.1:0-11672 GCA_016164225.1 Gammarus roeselii
GGTGATACGTGGCTCCAGTCTGCTAGTGTGAGGAGCTGTAATGAGTTATCCAATGAATGGGTGATACGTGGCTCCAGTCTGCTAGTGTGAGGAGCTGTAATGAGTTATCCAATGAATGGGTGATACGTGGCTCCAGTCTGCTAGTGTGAGAAGCTGTAATGAGTTATCCAATGAATGGGTGATACGTGGCTCCCGTCTGCTAGTGTGAGGAGCTGTAATGAGTCATCTAATGAATGTGTGTTACGTGGCTCCTGTCTGCTAGTGTGAGGAGCTGTAATGAGTCATCTAAAGAATGTGTGTTACGTGGCTCCTGTCTGCTAGTGTGAGGAGCTGTAATGAGTCGTCTAAAGAATATGTGTTACGTGGCTGCTGTCTGCTAGTGTAAGGAGCTGTAATGAGTCATCTAAAGAATGTGTGTTACGTGGCTCCTGTCTGCTAGTGTGAGGAGCTGTAATGAGTCATCTAAAGAATGTGTGTTACGTGGCTCCAGTGTACCAGCGTAAGGAGCTGTAATGACCAGTCATTGATTCATTTTACCAATCATTACTTTGGTTAAAAACTCAATTGCAAGAACCGTGCTCTTTCAGTGACGTAATGCGGGTAGTTATAAAACTATTCATTAACAAAAAACTGTCATGTAAAGGTCTATTCAACGTTCACAAATTATTTACTACTCTACTGAAAAAACTATTAAATCTTCTTGAACCCTCTAGCGGCGAAGTAGCTCGGTAGTGCTTTGATTCTGTTTATCGCCAGACAATAGTAATTATTTCTGGGGAGCCCTTCTGCTGGGTGTAATAGACATGGGTTGAAAGTGTGTGTCGAAAAAAAAAGAATCTGAATATGACTAATAATAGGTTAGGCAGTTGATATTTCTTCCGTTGCATGAAATAATTTCATATCATCTCTGTGCTTGCAACTGGACGAGGAACAACAAAAGGGCCAAATGAACAGAGATATTTTCCTATGAAATCTTTCCTGAAATCTTCCAGTAGTGTCACACTTACAAGCACTATACATAAAATACATCAGGGAGTTTGGTATCTTTGAATCAACCAGAAGATATCCGTGTACCTCGCCTCACACCCATGTTGAAATGATGTTTAGGCGATGCCTCGCGTATTTGCACCGCAAAAGCCCTCTCGCTCCCATTCTGCCGCCAAAGGTCGCTTCTGCGTACCTGCTGTGCATACCATGTGCATCCCAAACAGGAGCGTACCATACGTGTTCAAAGCATGCGTGTACCATGTGCATCCCAGGCACGGCGCCATCTGGTGGACAGCGACATCTGCAACCTTATTTTCCTGTAGTCGCGCTTCCCTACGTACAGCGCGACACAGGTGACCTGGAGACACCAAAGCATCCAGAATTGTTTCAAGGGGCCGGGGCACGCCGAAGGGGAGGGGGAAGCTCTTAATATTACATGAAATATATGCGTTCAGGCAAAGCTGAATGATAATTAAATACCTCATTATTTGAAAAAGAGAGAAGGGTTATGGGGCATAGCCCCGTGCCCCACCCTCCTGTGTGCACGACAAACAACACCGTATCAACTTTACCTTTCCTGCAATTCTCGAACAGAACATGTTAGAAGAACATGAAAGAAATCTTTCATTTTTTCTTGAAATTTTTGTAGCTGCTAACCATTTCAATATGACAAAAAAAATCATTCTCTCGTCAGGGCTGTATTGCATTCTATGTTTTGCTCAAAAGAAGGTTATTGTTCCATACGGGACCTAAATGAGGAACCGTTCTGAGGACAATTAACCTGTTATTTTTAAAAGCAGATTGGGATGGTTAACCAGCATCTAATAGTGGAACAGATGGAATACTAAGGGATTTGTTCTGTTATTTCGATATAAATTTCCCCACGATGCTCCCTTGATCAGGGCGAGCTGAGCAGTCGGGTTTGGATAGAGCAGAGATGGCTGTCGGTTATTGAGGGGGCGGAGCCTGTTTAGACTCTGACAGTTGCCTCCGAGATGAACGTATTTTGTTTTAAATCTCATATTCTTTTGTTACTCGTTCGGGGGAAAAAAAAAC
Source organism: Gammarus roeselii (assembly GCA_016164225.1). NCBI lineage: Eukaryota > Metazoa > Arthropoda > Malacostraca > Amphipoda > Gammaridae > Gammarus > Gammarus roeselii. The sequence goes on from SDVV010030468.1 coordinate 2,044, forward strand.
TTCGTTAGTTGTGCCTCGGATCGAGCAACATAATGTTCATTGGAGTCATTCCACCAAGACACTAATCGTCGAGAGTGCGATGCATACAAGAGTACAGCAATGGTGACGTGAATATCATTTGAAACAAACCTGAAACTCTCTCTGGTCCTATTGCTGTGCATTGAAGTCTTCTAACGATCTCTGCGTCAACACCACGATCGAAACGTGTATTTCCTTTGTCTTGACTAGGTCAGTCATTCCGCACACGAAGGCGTGTGAACCTGCCAGAATCAATGATTGTCGTTCCCTACGGAGAAGCCTGCCATGACTCGCGTTGGGGCACCGGTGGGAACAAGGCCCAAATCAAATCAAATCCTTACGATCTACAATGAATTAGTATTTTCCATTTATTCTCATTTACCAACAATGCGACAAATGTTCACTAATTAAGGTTGGATGAAGGCGCCCTATGGCATATGTAAAGATAATTTATTCGGCCTCATTCGCAAGGCAGGCAACAAATAAATACCGGCATGACTTCCAACGCACGCTCAGCGATCAAAGGGCGTCTCGAAATGGAGGACAATTCACTTGTTGGCAATTGAATAACTGGAATTATTCGGTAGGCACCATTAGCACTGAAGGTTAACAAAATGGTATACGACCGGAATCGTCCATACCAAAATCCCTCCCCCCTATTTAGTGGTCCGAATCAACTCCAACGCAGTCGTCAAGCAAAAGGTGATGCATGCCCAATTAGTTCCCTCCCGTACCCTTCCACGTGTAAGAAGCCCTTTTTAGTGATCCGGATCAACTCCAACGCAGTCGCCAGGCAAAAGGTGATGCATAAACGAAGAATCCAGTTTTTGCGAGGTTCGCCAAACATTGTTTGCATTTTTAAACAAAATCCCGCTACGTAACGGTCTCTCAAACATTTACACTCGTGGTAACTGGCTCCTGCTCTTCTACACGTGGCTGGTAAACAGATGGCGAATCAACTTATTATTATAACTCGTTTTTCTTTGGTTTTGAACCGGTTATAAACAGTGTCATTGATTGGAGTTTTGAGAATTTCCTTGTTTACGAAAAGTAACAGATCGTTTCTTTGTGAGCAGAAACAGTTAGACTTGACAAATGACTCGATATACTGTGAGTCACTGTATAATTAGGTGAAGTGTTACCTTCAACTCTATGAATCGTGATGTTTGTTAATGAGCTCCCGTGAGTCGTGCGGGTATGCACCTTCTTCTAATCACTTAGGTAGTGTGTACTGAAATGCTCCAATTCTAGTGTCTACTCCACCGTATCAATCCCGATTAGCCACCCATCCTACGAGCCAATCTAGTCAGTGGCGCACCCAATATTTTTTACCGCCCTACGGGGGAGTCTGCATTAACTTCGCGTTGGGACTCCGGTGGAACATGAAAGCAACTACTACTACTACCAATATTTCTTGAAGCGGGAGGGCATAGGTAGGCAGCACCACTGGTACAAATACAGGTGGTAGTTTTCTAGTACCATTACCGCTACTCGTTTTTTCTTTTTCTCGGATGTTCCAGCTGTTTTTTTAGCTACAGCTGTTATTTAGCGGTACATGAAGTGGTACACGTTACTTTTGAGGGAAAACGGATCTTCATTCCAAGCATTTCATAACATTTCAGCGCATAACCTTTATAGGTTAAGCATAACGTCTCGTTATTCCGTGCTGCCAGTGAGCTTCAAAATGTACTACTTTGACATGTAGAAACGCGCGTTCCATGTTTTCCAATTAGCTTCACGAGACAATCATCAGCTAAAGAATATAAAATTTATAGTTTGAAAAGTGTTGTTGATGTTGCATCGTCCTTGATTACTTCTTATTCACAAATGACGTATAGTAGTGAATTCAACTTAATGTAGAAATTTCTTACAGTATTATACCTAGTCATGGCTTCTAAAAGCATAATATAAATTAAATGTTCGATGAGTTTATCTATCAAGTGGAAAACTACCATTGGCGTTTCTTCATAATCTTCAATCCGGAACTAATTTTTTCCCTATTGTACATGATTGACAATTGCAAACCATTGCCATAAAGTTTTCGCATAATGACTGATCAAAGGTTTATTATCGGATTCAAATTCGAAATGCCTAGGCCAGGCCGGATTCGGACAGGTTTTGGTGTACTGATAACTTTTCTATATGACATTGACTTGCTGAAGAAACGTACCTTCCTCAAATGCAGAGGTTGACCACCCAGTCGCTGTGCGAGGAACTCGCCAAGCCGCTAACAATAAGAGTTTAAGTTCATCTTTGCACGTTATGTAAACCAATAATGGTACATCCTTGAATGATGGCCAATAACATTACTCCCCTATACGCTGCTTCTGAAGAGACGCGTGGGGTGGATGGATGATTATTCATTTTATAGATAGTTAACACTTTATAGTATTTTAGTATTTATTATTTCGTGGGCTCTATTATTTTTCTCTGCCCTTTTTTCACAGTGAAAAATTTTGCATTTGTTATTATTATATATACCGAGGTTGGTTGAAACAAGGTGACCCAGGAAAGGGGGGTACTCGTGGGACCTGCGGAACTCTGGGGACTCGGGGTTTCGGGATCCCGGGGGACTTGAAGACCAAAAGGATTTGGGGGGACCCACTTGGACCCTTCTTGAGCCCTTCGGGACCCTCTTGAGAAATTGTAAGACCCCCTTGAAGCCCCTCTGAACCCTAAAACCTTTGCTCCCTCCTCCCAAATCTACGTTAAACCTACTCTGTACCTACGTTAAACCTACTCTAGATCTACGTTGAACCTACTCTGAATCTACGTTAAACCTACTCTGAATCTAGGTTAAACCTACTCTGAATCTACGTTAACCCTACTCTGAATCTACGGTAAACCTACTCAGTAACTACGGTAAACCTACTCAGTAACAACGGTAAACCTACACTGTAACTACGGTAAACCTACTCTGTAACTTCGGTAAACCTACTCTGTATCTACGTTCAACCTTTTCGGTATTCCTACTACCTATTCGGTATCTATGTTGAACCTACTCAGTATCTACGTTGAACCTACTCTGTTTCTACGTTAAAGCTACTCTGAATCTACGTTAAAGCTACTCTGAATCTACGTTAAAGCTACTCTGAATCTACGTTAACTTACTCTGAATCTACGTTGAACCTACTCTGCCACTCTTCAATTGCCCTACCGGAGAGTCTGCATTAACTTCGCGTTGGGACTCCGATGAAGAACAAAATCCAACTACTACTACTTCTGAAGAGACGCTACTGTGCCACAAAAGTGCAGAACCATCCATCGGGCGAATATGCTTTCTTGTAGGAAGCATAACAAATAAATTTTCTTGTGGAATGAGACTTTCGTACTATTTCAATCTCCGGTCGACTCAAACCCCTTGATGAAAGTCTTCTCATATACGACTCGCCGGCTTTTTTCTCCCCTTATCACCAAGTACCGCCAGCACGTGCCGAAACACCTAACGGCGGTACTTTTTTAAAGTGGTACTGGTACCACTACCGGCGGTTATTTATAGGCTACTTATGCTAGTGCCGGTACTTTGCAAGTACAGCCTGCCCACCTTTGAGGTGGAGGAGGTGGGCATTCATAACGGACATGCGTGTTAACGCATAATTTTTTGTTTAATTTAACACTTTTTGAAAACTGGTGGGCCATAGCACCTCCCAAACTAACCCCCTCCCCCCGCCTTCCCCACCTCTCTTTTTGGCCGTCATCATCTCTTTTATCCCACCTCACCTGTAACCGACTCCCAGTAAAGGACCCAATCTAACGGTCATTGCAACAGCTAGAAGTACGAGAATCCGACCTCAGCAACCTTCGCCTGCGTCAGCTGTGAACCCACATGGCGGTTGCCCCAGTTCCACACCAACCTTCATTCAATTGACAGCCTCTTTCACTAGGCTGCAAAAGCTTTTCCAATATGGGGGCGACTGCATGAACGACGAGCTATTTTACTAGGCTGTGAGAGCACAAGCAATGAGCTCTTTTACTAGGCTGTGAGAGCACGAACAATGAGCTCTTTTACTAGGCTGTGAGAGCACGAACAATGAGCTCTTTTACTAGGCTGTGAGAGCACAAACAATGAGCTCTTTTACTAGGCTGTGAGAGCACGAACAATGAGCTCTTTTACTAGGCTGTGAGAGCACAAACAATGAGCTCTTTTACTAGGCTGTGAGAGCACGAACAATGAGCTCTTTTACTAGGCTGTGAGAGCACAAACAATGAGCTCTTTTACTAGGCTGTGAGAGCACGAACAATGAGCTCTTTTACTAGGCTGTGAGAGCACAAACAATGAGCTCTTTTACTAGGCTGTGAGAGCACGAACAATGAGCTCTTTTACTAGGCTGTGAGAGCACGAACAATGAGCTCTTGTACTATGCTGCAAAAACTTTTCCACTAGGTTGTAACTGCATGAACGACGAGCACTTCTACTAGAAGAGCACGAACTGTGAGCTCTTTCACTAAGTTAAGAGTTCACGAATGAGCTCTTTCACTAGGCCATACGAGCATGAACGATGAGCTGTTGTACTGTTACTATTAGAGCACGAATGGCGAGGTCTTTCACCGAGATATGACAGCACCCACGACGAGCTCTTTCACTGAGCTGTGACAGCACCCACGACGAGCTCTTTCACTGAGCTGTGACAGCACCCACGACGAGCTCTTTCACTGAGCTGTGACAGCACCCACGACGAGCTCTTTCACTGAGCTGTGACAGCACCCACGACGAGCTCTTTCACTGAGCTGTGGCAGCACCCATGACGAGCTCTTTCACTAGGCTGTGAGATCAGAAGCGACGAGCTCTTTCATTAAGCTATGAGAGCACAAATTACAAACTCTTTCCCTGGGCTATGAGAGCACAACCAACATGCTCTTTCTATTGCTAGGCTGTAAAAGCACGAGCAACGAGCGCTTCCTCAAGGCTACGAGAGCAGAAACGACGAGATCTTTCACTGGGCTATGAGTGCACGAACGAGAGGCGCTTTCAGTGGCCATATTGGATGCTGCGACTCCTTTTTTTTTGCATAGTTTCACCTCCGTTGCGCGTTACTACTTTCTCGTGATGTTGTTAGAGCATTGGATTGGATTTGTTGTGTATCCATTTCCCTGGTTTTTGATCATCCCTAGTTTTCGCGAATTGGTCTCTTGTTGATAAACCGGGGAAGAGGGAGGGCTGGGGGAAGGGGCCATTAAGCCTCTTTCAACTTGATCTACAGCGGCCTGTTTCATCCTCTGAAATCTAATTAGCATCTCTAAAAGTTATATGACCTTTCTTTTGTTACCAATTCTTTACTCTATGATTACATTTGCTTGTCGGCGTCACAGCCGTGAAGGACTTGTTTGCGCGACAGAAGAGACGGTTCCGTCAATCGATCGTCTCCTAACTATTGACGCCAGGTGTCGCTGCTGTCCGTCTATCTCCTCCCCCCTCCCCTGCCACTGCTTCACCCCAACTCTCTGTTCCGCCCCACACTCTGTAGCACCCCCGCTTCCAGTTCCGCCATAGCCGCGTTGTTCCGTTGCTTGCGGGTCTTTTTTCTTGATTTTGAGATTTTTGTTTTTCCTCGTCATTCATTTTGGATTGGATGTTCATTGTTGCGTGATAGTCCGTCCCGCTCATCACTCACTGTTCCTTTTGATACTGTTCCTTTCAGGCCGCCTACACGCGCTGGCAACACCTGCTTGCCTTATCGACTTGCTATGCCATGCAGGCTATGTAGTTAACGACCATTTCAAGCCATTCAATTGAGCGCAGATGCACTTTGCAATTGCAAACTCATCAGCGTAAACACAATTTCAAAAAGAGTAGGAGGGTGAGTTTTACCATTATTCATGGGATGGACTCTTATTAAACGTTCATTTATGTTTGTTAGAATTGGAGGCTGTCAACCCATGCCGCCCTTCTCCCATTAGCTACTCCCCTACAACCGTGACCCATTCAATTTGGCGAATTTATCGGTGAAATGTATTTCTCTGCCATGCAATGCCATTTCCAGAATTTAATCCCCATGATGAGCTGAGGCGAGGGGACTCGAGGGACCCGGGGAGCTCGGGGGACCCGGGGGACTTGGGTTACTTTCCGGGGCCCATCGGACTCTTTTGGGACCCGAAAACCTCTGCCCTCTCCACCCTATCCCCCTAAACAATAAGTGCGATGTCAATAATCTGAGCAGTTTTTCAGCCCATGATGAACCTGCCCTTTCTTTCTTCTTCGCGATCCACAATTTTGTCATCTCGAGTAATGCTAATGTATTGGTGCAAAAATTCCTGTAAATGATTTTGTGAATAAGTGTTTTTTTAGTCTGTGCTCGCTCGCGCGTGCACGGACCATATGTACTTGCTGTTGGTGACCTGGACCGCGTAGCTCTAAACCTTGTGACGCGTTGCGGATGGAGTTGATCTAATCCGTAAAGCTTTAGACCTTGTACCAATTTCGACAGTACTCTCTGTGCGCACTGGCGCCCGTGCATATTACTCTTGGAGTTCTGAGTGGTTGGAGGCGGGGATTTGATTCGTCTAAGTCTTTATCTTACCTGAATACTTAATTTTTACATCCACTTAGCTAGACCGCGTAGCTGTAAACATAGTATTGCGTTGCTGTCGGACCGGACTTTTTATTTGTAGCCGTGAACCTTGTACCAGTCTCGACGATGCTTATATTACTCATGCGTACATGTATTACTCCTGAAGTTCTAAATGATTGAAAGCGGAGATCCGTTCCGTCTAAGCGTTTGTCTCGTGCGCACCAGCGTGCGTCTGACACGACTGACATTTCTAATTTCTAACTTTGACAACGTTGCTTTTCTGGAATTCATGATCGTCGAGCTCTACGGGCGAGCCTATTTTGACTCGCGTTGAGTCTCTGGTGGAAATGAGGCTTAAATCAAATCAAATCCAGAATTTCATTTCCTGCCTAATAATTCATATTCTATGGATCCATGTGGTTTTGAGTATGTCACATCATATTGTTTCTCAAACACTTCTAAGGACTGCACAGTGTTGGCTAATGAGTACATACACTTATTAAATGAACCTTCTGTGCTGTTTTGAAGTCGGCGTAATCAAAAATTTTGTGTCCTTATATTCTTGACTGTTTAATTTCATTTGGAGAGGAATGTAAAAAATGGGGGTAGAGCAGGTAATCGTGTTCCCCCTTTGGTGCTCTGCTTGGTCATGCTGAGCGGAGTGGCGAAGTTTAGGCCGAACGTATTGATCTTCGGTGTGATTGAAAACTATGCATGCGACACCGAAAAGTAGATCTACTACCAAAACAATTTTTTTTTAATAAAGCAATGTTTTGTTTTGATAAAGCAATGATTTTTTTGGCAAAGCAATGATTTGTTTAACAAAGCAATTTTTATGTGTGCTTTTCCGTTTGGAATATGTTTAGGGTGCTCCGGACATTTGGACCGACTGCATTCATGTACCGTATAGCTATCTGCACCACACCAAACCGATGTCACGAAACATTTAGCAGATGATAGTCTTCTCTTATTAATCAATTGCTTGAATAGCATTCGACGATCATATAATTTTTGCTTGTTTCGGGGGGAAAACTAGAGCTGATACTTTCCGTTGGAAGCAGATTCTTGAACCCGTCCTGCTTGCGCTAGAGCGGGCAACGGTACTCCTGTTTTGGTTGAGGGCCTCAGTTCCTGAACCTGTTCACTCATACCCGTTATGACGCATGAGCGTGATGAAGCTCGTGTCTGCCGACGCGCGGCACTGTCACCGTGATGGAGAGTGCAAGGCGACTTCGGGAGTTGTGATGACAGATGATTCGATGCTCTTTGTGGTGACAATTGTGGATCCTTCGGTGATGCCGCTGATGTCCATTTTAAACATTTCATCACAGTACCGTCAATCTGTGAATGCTCTACTACCTCATTCTGTCTCGTGGACAGTGCTGTAGATGGCGGTGCTCTACTACCTTATTATGTCTCGTGGACAGTGCTGTAGATGGCAGTGCTCTACTACCTTATTCTGTCTCGTGGACAGTGCTGTAGATGGCGGTGCTCTACTACCTTATTCTGTCTCGTGGACAGTGCTGTAGATGGCGGTGCTCTACTACCTTATTCTGTCTCGTGGACAGTGCTGTAGATGGCGGTGCTCTACTACCTTATTCTGTCTCGTGGACAGTGCTGTAGATGGCGGTGCTCTACTACCTTATTCTGTCTCGTGGACAGTGCTGTAGATGGCGGTGCTCTACTACCTTATTCTGTCTCGTGAACAGCCCTGTAGATGGCGGTGCTCTACTACCTTATTCTGTCTCGTGAACAGCCCTGTTGATGGCGGTGCTCTACTACCTTATTCTGTCTCGTAGACAGCGCTGTAGATGGCGGTATCTGTCGCTCATAACAAGTCATTTGTGTCGAGTGTTTAGACCATTTTAAGCACGTACAAGAGCCATACTCAATTTCAACAAGATCAAGTGGAGTCACGAATTCCTTACGTTGAAACCTCCATAAAAAATGTGTGCCTGAAGTTGTGCATTGAACGAGAGGGAGGTGGCATTGGCGAGAACAGTTGATGAATAAAAATGGCGTTTGATTGATATATACTTTGAAACATTCACACAAAATGCTTCAAACTGTGTCGTATCAAACAATCGTGACCTAGCCGGACAATAGACCACTAATTACCAATACTCAATTAGCCGACACTCCCGGGAGACGGAAGGCTCTTCTGAGCATTGATGAGCTTACCTTTAAGCTCATATATGCTCAGCTTACCTTTAAATCTTTAATCAGATACGTATTTGCTGGTACAATATAACTTTATTTACTGAAGTGTTTGCATTGCCTTCCAGAACACCTTCATAACAGTTCAAGGCAGGAAACTGAGAACAACGTATTTATCAGGGATAATGTTGTGTATTTCTATTAAGCCGACGAATATTCAATTACCTTTGCCATTGCATAATGAGCAATACAATAACACTTTTGAAAATGAGGTAAAATAAAGGAGTGCAAGCGGTATAGCTAATGATCTTACATTCATAAGTTAAAGGCTTAGTTATTATTGTAAACAACTAAATTTGTACATAAATAACAATCTAATTCGAACAATAATAGCACGGCGAAGCAGCCTGGATAAGAAACTGAGAAATCAGTTCAAATCGCGTACGTTTCCGCCGACGCTGGTGTCAGACAGACCACTCTATTTACGGTTGCATCCTAAAGACTTCCCAGATGCAATCATCCTGCTGTCCTTGATCGAGCGTATCTCAGTCACTGCTCTCGACTGCAGCGCAGCCGTCCTACACTCGTGCGAACCGCCCATTAGGGCAATTAGCAATGTAGGCTACTGGTGCGTGTAGACAGGTGTTACGGGACCGACTCGTGTAGACGGGTGTTACGGGACCGACTCGTGTAGGAAGGTGTTACGGGACCGACTCGTGTAGAAAGGTGTTACGGGACCTACTCGTGTAGACAGGTGTTACGGGACTGACTCGTGTAGACAGGTGTTTCGGGACCGACTCGTGTAGACAGGTGTTTCGGGACCGACTCGTGTAGACAGGTGTTATGGGACCGACTCGTGTAGACAGGTGTTACGGGTCTGAATCTTGTGGACGGGCCTTCCAGGACAGACTTGTGTAAACGGGAGTTACGGGACCGACTCGTGTA
>SDVV010030469.1:0-11672 GCA_016164225.1 Gammarus roeselii
TGTGAGCTAAGAGATACACACACATGCGAGCTAAGAGATACACACATGCGAGCTAAGAGATACACACATGCGAGCTAAGAGATACACACATGCGAGCTAGGAGATACACACATGCGAGCTAAGAGATACACACATGCGAGCTGAGAGATACACACATGTGAGCTAAGAGATACACACACATGCGAGCTAGGAGATACACACATGCGAGCTAGGAGATACACACATGCGAGCTAGGAGATACACACATGCGAGCTAAGAGATACACACATGCGACCTGAGAGATACACACATGTGAGCTAAGAGATACACACACATGCGAGCTAAGAGATACACACATGCGAGCTAAGAGATACACACATGCGAGCTAAGAGATACACACATGCGAGCTAGGAGATACACACATGCGAGCTAAGAGATACACACATGCGAGCTGAGAGATACACACATGTGAGCTAAGAGATACACACACATGCGAGCTAGGAGATACACACATGCGAGCTAGGAGATACACACATGCGAGCTAGGAGATACACACATGCGAGCTAAGAGATACACACATGCGACCTGAGAGATACACACATGTGAGCTAAGAGATACACACACATGCGAGCTAAGAGATACACACATGCGAGCTAAGAGATACACACGTACAAAGTTCAGAGATATCTAGGTATGCCATGGACTAATTTTTGAGTTTCCAGGCAATTGCTGACGTTACCAACACCTCAGGTTCAAGGACAGTAAGGAAGCTGTACAGATATACAGCTGTTAGATGAGCATGGAAGGCTGAGAAGTAAATCAAACAGGTGAGACAAATGGTGTAGATAATTTTTTTTAATGCCCTCTAATATCGACATAATATGATATTTCAAATTTTGAGTTCTTTAAAAAGATAATAAGCAATAACTGCAAGGGGGAATAGGCCTTCATACACCGTAAATATTTTTCACTTTCATGAAATCGGTACATACAGACCGATAAAATCATACAAGGTATATTATAAACACCGAATTGGAAAAACTTTATCGAAGCTTCATTCTGAAACAATTACACATCGGTATATGACAATAGGGAAGTGGCAAAGGTCAGTAATGAAAGGTTTATTAAAATTAGATATTATAAACGCATCTATCCATTGACGCTATCCAGGGGAGACGCTCTTAAATTGTCATTCATCCAATGAAGCTCTATGAACTATTCTAAGAAGTGCCTAAATAAATTATTATCTGAAAACAGTAGCTAGTTAGCTTTGATCTAACCTCCGCGTAATCTTGCTATGATCTTCAGCCGCTTGTTACGTAATGATTTTAAAATGCATTAACGATCGAACAAAACTGCACTTTCGATTATGTATATACGTACATGAAACTAATATATCTATAACACTGATACTGCGTCATCGATCCTGTCTGATGGTCTGTCAGTGCGAGACTCGTGTGCATACTAAACCCATTGCGGTCACACAGCCGGCCCATCCACTCATTGAACACCACGACAGCGTTGATATCACACAGCAGCCTTCTCCACTCATTGAACACCACGACAGCATTGATATAAAACAGCCACCCAGTCCACTTATTGAACATCGCGACAGCGTTGATATAACACAGCCGCCCCTGCCACTCATTGAACACCACCATAGCATTGATATAACACAGCCGCCCCGTCCACTCATTGAACACCACGACAGCATTGATATCGCACAGCCGCCCCGTCCATTCATTGAACACCACGACAGCATTGATATCACACAGCCGCCCCGTCCACTTATTGAACACCACGACAGCATTAATATCACACAACAGCCCCGTCTACTTATTGAACACCACGACAGCATCGATATCACACATTGAACACCATGACAGCATTGATATAATACAGCCGCCCGTCCATTTATTGAACATCACCCCATAACGTAGCAAACTAATTGTGCCATGTGTCACTGTCTCTCGCCTGACAGAAAGGCAATACAGATATGCTTTCATCAGCCAGACAGTTAGCAAGACGGATGACATGATGAAAGTACCTTCAATGATCTTGAGTGACTGCTAATTTATTATCTAATGCACCACTTCATAACAAGAGCTCATTCAAGTTAATTCGCTGTGGATCAGACCTTGATCGTAGGACTCTCTTTTGCGATCAGACAGAGTTAATAACCCTGCTTTGTGATCAGGCTTACTAAACAACTCTCTTATGTGATCACACAGAGTTAATAACCCTGCTTTGTGATCAGCATAACTGAACAACCCTCTTATGTGATCAGACAGAGTTAATAACCCTGCAATGTTATCAAGCTTGCTAAACAACTGTCTTATGTGATCAGAAAGAGCTAATAACCCTGCTTTGTAATCAGGCTTACTAAACATCTCTCTTATGTGATCACACAGAGGTAATAACCCTGCTTTGTGATCAGGATAACTAAACAACCCTCATATGTGATCGGACAGAGTTAATAACCCTGCTATGTGATCAGGCCTGCTAAACAACTGTCTTATGTGATCAGACAGAGTTAATAACCCTGCTTTGTGATCAGGCTCACTAAACAACTCTCTTATGTGATCACACAGAGTTAATAACCCTGCTTTGTGATCAAGATAACTGAACAACCCTCTTATGTGATCAGACAGAGTTAATAACCCTGCTATGTAATCATGCTTGCTCAACAACTGTCTTATGTGATCAGAGAGAGTTAATAACCCTGCTTTGTGATCAGGCTTGCTAAACAACTCTCTTATGCGATCAGGCAGAGTTAATAACCCTGCTTTGTGATCAGGCTTGCTAAACAACTCTCTTATGCGATCAGGCAGAGTTAATAACCCTGCTTTGTGATCAGGCTTGCTAAACAACTCTCTTATGCGATCAGGCAGAGTTAATAACCCTGCTTTGTGATCAGGCTTACTAAACAACTCTCTTATGCGATCAGGCAGAGTTAATAACCCTGCTTTGTGATCAGGCTTGCTAAACAACTCTCTTATGCGATCTGGCAGAGTTAATAACCCTGCTTTGTGATCAGGCTTGCTAAACCACCCTCTTATGCGATCAGGCAGAGTTAATAACCCTGCTTTGTGATCAGGCTTGCTAAACAACTCTCTTATGTAATCAGACAGAGTTAATAACCCTGCTTTGTGATCAGTCTTGCTAAACAACTCTCTTATGCTATCAGGCATAGTTAATAACCCTGCTTTATGATCAGGCTTGCTAAACAACTCGCTTATGCGATCAGGCAGAGTTAATAACCCTGCTTTGTGATCAGGCTTGCTAAACAACTCTCTTATGCGATCAGGCAGAGTTAATAACCCTGCTTTGTGATCAGGCTTGCTAAACAACTCTCTTATGCGATCAGGCAGAGTTAATAACCCTGCTTTGGGATCAGGCTTGCTAATCAGGCTTTCTAAACAACTCTCCTAAACGATCAGGCAACGTGAATAACCCGTTTATTTGAACATGCAGCGTCATCAACTATTAGACGTCGGGTAAAAAGTGACACGCAGAGCAAAGCACAAAAGGATAGTTATTTTTTTTAGCATGTGTGTACTGTGTTCATCGCTGTTATCTATAAATAATATCATCCATGTCATTGTATCTGCAGCACGTCATTGTATCTGCAGCATGTCATTGTATCTGCAGCATGTCATTGTATCTGCAGCACGTCATTGTATCTGCAGCACGTCATTGTATCTGCAGCACGTCATTGTATCTGCAGCACGTCATTGTATCTGCAGCACGTCATTGTATCTGCAGCACGTCATTGTATCTGCAGCACGTCATTGTATCTGCAGCACAGCAACTTTACGACTCAACTCACATGTTGATCAACAAATTTATCCCAGATAATTCCACCACAGAGAAATTTATGAGAGCCAATAAAATAATCAAATAACTGTTATAGTTTTTGCTTTGAATATAATCTCCTCTTTATCTTTTGATTTGTGTGTACAATGAAACAAACTGGTAATAATTATTTGAATTACTGATCAGAGTTGTTGGTGGAGACTCAAGACTAAGGATGCTCAACAATGGCACTGTGAAGAGTGCTAATGATTGTCTCAGTCACCAACGGGAGTCGTAAGGAATGATCCCTTGCAACACTATTCATTTTTGCGCCGCGTGTAACAATATTCTAACTTCATTGTTAACATAACAGTTATCACTCCTCCCAGTTTGTGGTGTCACAACTGAGTTTACTCTAGACTCATGTTGGCAGTGTTTTGTTTGGATCACACACATCCCATTATCACCATCCCGCTGACTTTGGTCATCCTCCTTATATAATTGTCAGTGATAAAAGTGTCACCGCAACTATATGCTATCTTCAACTCAACTTTGTTATTTGTTCGCTTCAAACCATCCTCTACACCATCCTGCACACCATCTGATACACCATATTACACAACACCATTTACCGCGTTAAATACACCATCCAAAACACAATTGTATAAACCATTTTATACACCATCCTCTACACCATCCTCTCAACATCTTATGCAACATCCTATACACAATCGTGAACACTATACTATAGACATCTTTTACACTATCCTATGTATCATCCCATACACCGGTAATACAATAAACAAGGCAATTTCCACTTAAACAACGGACACAATTTTAGATTTTAAACAACGGAAATTTTGACAGATAATTATCATAAATTATCTGTTATTTCACTTATTTTTTCAACAGTGAACGGCCTAACATTCATATGTAACAATTCTACAAATCTACGATCGTCAACGAATTACCTTTCGGGGCAACACACCGTGGCGATGTGAATGCTTTAATAAACATCCCTCTATGGCTACTACACGCGTTAGTAATTGGAACGCTCCAATAAGCGTCCTTTTATCGCTACTACATGCGGCGGTGATTGGAACGCTCCAATAAGTGTCCTTTTATCGCTACTACATGCGGTGGTGATTGGAACGCTCCAGTAACCGTCCTTCTATGGCTGCTACATGCGGCGGTGATTGGAACGCTACAATAAGCGTCCTTTTATCGCTACTACATGCGGTGGTGATTGGAACGCTCCAGTAACCGTCCTTCTATGGCTGCTACATGCGGTGGTGATTGGAACGCTCCAATAAGTGTCCTTCTATGACTACTACACGCGGTGGGGATTGGAACGCTCCAATAAGTGTTCTGCTACGGCTACTACACGCGGTGGTGATTGAAACGCTCTAGTAAGCGTCCATGATCGTAGTTACTATTACTTGGTTGAGTATGCAACGATAACAATAATAATCCAATACACTGCTAAATTCAAACATACAATATGTGTACGCAACCTTTCTCCTCATTAGCAAAATTTGTACCATTGTTTTTCCGGTACAACAAACACAAATTATCACAACAGTGTTAGTTTTTGCAGTTTATTTCCCCTGGCTCTGTTAGCTTGTTTCGTATATACAGATTTTCTAACGCAATATGTCGTTTGAATTATCATGTCAATGTGTACTAACAATAATATGTGGCTACATCACTCATGTAAGTAAAACACGTAACAAGCCGAATCTGATATCCTGAAGAAAACTGTTCTCATATACATTAAACTTCGTCGACCATGCACTTGCACTTCTAATCACCCTGAGTAATCACGAACCAGGTTCTAACAAAGATGAGATGGTTACTTGAGCAACTCTTCCGCATACCCTCTCTATTCGTTTATACCCTCTCTATCCGTTTATACCCTCTCTATTCGTTTATACCCTCTCTATTCGTTTACACCCTCTCTATTCATTTACACCCTTTCTATTCGTTTATACCCTCTCTATTCGTTTATACCTTCTCTATTCGTTTATACCCTCTCAATTTGTTATTACCCTCTCTATTCGTTTATACCCTCTTTATTCGTTAATACCTTCTCTATTAATTTACACCCTCTCTATTCGTTTATACCTTCTCCATTCGTTTATACCCTACTATAAGTTTATACCCTCCCTATTCGCTTACACCCTCTCTATTCGTTTATACCCTGTCTATTGGTTTATACCCTCTCAATTCGTTTATACCCTCTCTATTCGTTTCCGCATCCCTCTTGTTTTCAATTACACGAACCTCTGCAGTGCACAGTAAATTTAGCCCCTCCCAGAATGATGCCTCCCACAGGACTCGACTGTCAGGATTGCATTGTTCAGATCATGCTAAAATCCTTTCTTCCACTCATCATAGGTATCGCTGTGGTCGACCTAATAAAGCAAGGTCTGTCTTCTCTGAACCGCAGAATTGAAACCCATGAGTGTGCATAAGAGATCATAGTTTAAGCTCTGGCCTGTATTTCAGACAG
This sequence comes from Gammarus roeselii, assembly GCA_016164225.1. Lineage (NCBI taxonomy): Eukaryota > Metazoa > Arthropoda > Malacostraca > Amphipoda > Gammaridae > Gammarus > Gammarus roeselii. Next base: position 6,287 of record SDVV010030469.1, read on the forward strand.
CCTCATTCGTTTCAAGGCCTCAACAAAGCATCATTCGTTGTGCGCATCAACGGCACACATTTATTCCGTAGTACGCTCCTAGTTATTTTCTTGCTCACTACTGCCACCGGTCTCAACTTCTCTGAATCTCAGAAGGATTCTCTATGGCGTTCTTCACAACTTCACGGGCATTAAGACTTTCCTCGCGATCGGAGATTGTGGAAAGACGCTCAGAATCGTACATTATCGGTGTAACCGAATCGGATGCAACTTTAGTTAGGACTCCCCTGATGTGCTCTCTTGCCCATGGCGTCTCGCTGAGAAACGGGATGGTCGTGGGTGAGGGAGGGCCCGGCTGCTATGACGCAGCGGGGCTAAACCAGTTCAGCTATCGGGCCCTGCTGCTGACACTGTTCGCGGACGTAATTCTTTATCCCAAGTGTGTGTTGCCGAACCTTTTATCGCCAAAGGACTAAGTTGGTGTAAGTGGGAGTGAATGTGAGGATTGTGAGGTGCGCCTCACCGTCGGCCACCCATCCCAGCGGGATTCGGCTTAGCGATAGTAAACTTATGAAACTTCTTCCGATGGAGTGTGACATGCACTCATGATTGAAATTGATTATTTTGGGTTTGTTCTTTGAAATTCTAGTTCACATTCTCAAGTATTAAACAGTATGAAATATCAGTAGGCCTTGGATGGGCTCAAAAGTCCATACTAGCAATATTTCGGAATAAAATTTGCTGTATAACCAGTTCATCATATGGGTGAACTTTGAACCTTGGAGTATACCTCAAAGTCTCGGAAAACAAAGATCCGGAGTAAATTGAACAAGTCTCGGACGGCTACGTCAAAGAAAGATGAATCAGAGGAAAAAAATTGCCCTAGCACATGAGGGAGTCTTTGATTCCATATATTTTCCGAGCTACTGAAATCGGGTATAAAAAGAAGCCCCCGTGAAATGCAACTCTACAAAAAAGTGATGCTTGATTTACTCGAAAGACTCTTGGCCGACGGAACTAACATTTTTTCTTATAGTAAATAAGTTTTCTGTCGGAGAATACCCTATCACCAACGCCAACCAATACCCTATCACCAACGCCAACCAATGCCCTATCACCAACGCCAACCAATGCCCTATCACCAACGGTTTCCAATCTCGCCTCAACATCCATTGTCATCCTAGACAAACTTTTTTGTATTCTAAAACTCTCTTCGGTGGCTGGTTACATTGAAATACAAAATTTGCCACGCCTAGTTTTTATTTAAAAGAAGTGGAAAATTACAAAACAAAGTAACAGTGGACATCATGAAATTGAGGAACATAACTTAAAAATATTTTTCCCGGGCCATTTCATAGCCAGCTACAAAAAACAAACTTTCGCTTGGACGGGAATTTTGAATTTTTATCAGCAAACAAAAGTCCCACTCTGGTGTTCATTCAAACCAGTTTCAAGTCTTTGTCTTCTCATTCCACGGATTTCTCAGAGATTCGTTCAAGTGGCTCCAGAGATCCCTTCTCCAGGAGTGCTGGAATAATAGCCTAAGCGCATAAACGAAGCTCCAGTATTATCTTCGTGCAGCTTTCGATTGTAGTTTGAGAAATTGCAACGTTGAGGGAAAAGGACATCGTCTCACCATTATGACTTTATGAACGATTGATACCTGTGCAGGGGAAAATGGCTTAGTCAAACACGCTGTGACCGAGTGTCCATCACTGGTGCAACATGTTTACATTCTACGAGACTTGGCACACACACACGCGGTTTTGTGAGCGGATGACTTGGCCTTTCTCCCATCTATAACAGCCTACATAACCCCACACTCCTCCTCAGGAGGCGACGGCTGTATGTTTATAGGAAACACCGCCTACATAACCCCACCCTCCTCCTAAGAAAGCGACGACTGCATGTTTATAGGGAACGCCGCCTACATAATCCCGCCCTCTTCCTAAAGAGGCGACGGATGTATGTTTATATAGGAAACACTGCCTACATAACCCCATAACCCCACCCTCCTCCTAAAGAGGCGATGGAGTATGTTCATATAGGGATCACTGCCTACATAACCCCATAACCTCACCCTCCTCCTAAAGAGGCGACGGATGTATGTTTATAGGGAACACCGCCTACATAACCCCACCTTACTGCTAAGGTGGCGACAGCTTTATCTTTATACGGACCGAGAGTTATTAAATACAATCTTATTGATGTTAAGTTTTATTTTCAAGCAAGCACAAATATTTTATTCAAATCGTTTATTATTACAGGTATACGTTAAAGGTCCCCTTCTCTGGCATTACTTTATTGCGTAGATACATTTGTTCTTCCATTGTAGGTTGCGCGGTAAAAAATCAGTTTTAGTTTGCTCTCGTTATCTAAACAGAGACAATTGGAAAATGTTGTGCAATTAGTGATGTAGCGGCATCTGGCATCGGTTAATGCAAACAACAATCTTGACGAACAAGAGCCAACTGGCGCCTCGACTCAGAGCAGCTTACAAACAGCGAAGAGGTTATCAAGTGAGGAAGCGATCAAAGCTCTGGTTTTAACGCTAAATTAAATCGATTGTCGATCGATGCTTCTGTTGGTATTTTCCTGAAAAGTGCAATTCAGTTGACAAATATTTTTCACCAATGCACAAATCCACTTATTCAATTTAGGATGGATCGCACCATCCGAACTGTTGTAATAGAGGGTCTGCAAAGTTTTGAAATTGTATGGCTAAATCCGTAACATATGTTCACAAGCTTCATATGTATTTAATTGAGAAAATTATAATACGAAATAAAAATAATGCATGCTCAGCAGTTTTCATTTTATTACGTGAACATGAAAACTGTACTGCGGTGAGAGGCCATGGAACTTCCCCTTCAACGCCATTATTACTAACAAATTGTGTAACGTATAAAGTGGCGCACCCTGTCATTTTTAAAGGAAGTGAGAGGCGCCCACTTTAGGGGAGGGAGGGCCATCTTTCACAAACATATGCTCTCACAGAAAATGGAATTGCCGCTATTTAAAAAAATAACTTCTAGACGGGAAGCATTTCACCACGTCAACCTCCCCTTCCCCCCCCAACATCACCTACTCCCCCACCCTCCCCAATTACCCTCCTCCTCAACCCTTCTACCCATCCCCTGATTCCAGAGCCATGTTATCAGTGTCTGTCAAAATTCTGTATCTAGAGGCATATTTAGGGTGTTGTATCCAGATTATCGTGCAGATCATGGACAAAGTAATGTGGCGATGTAATTAGATACAGTAGCTCGCCCACCTCAGCACACCATCCAAATATCCTCTCAGGGGCGGCGGTGCTTTGTGATGGACGAACCTAATTAAGGGATTGATTAATTCTGTCGCTGAACTCATTTCAAAGCCCTAATACCATGCTTAGGGCGGCCCGTGGCGAGCAGCGCCGCAGGAGGGCTTCACCGCGTCATTTGATCAACTGAGGCAGGATCAAAACAGTTCGACAGCAGAAAATTACTCCTTCAATTCAGCTTGACAGTGAAAACTGTCACTGGAGAGGGAAAACTGTCACCATAAACAGCAGGGTCTCGTGAAACAGCAGTCTCGTGAAACAGCAGTCTCGTGAAACAGCAGTCTCGTGAAACAGCAGTCTCGTGAAACAGCAGTCTCGTGAAACAGCAGTCTCGTGAAACAGCAGTCTCGTGAAACAGCAGTCTCGTGAAACAGCAGGTTCGTGTAAACAAACAGGGTCTCGTACAGCAGGTTCTTGTGAAACAGCAGGGTCTCGTGAAACTGCAGGGTCTCGTGAAAAAGCCGGGTCTAGTGAAACAGCAGGGTCTCGTGAAATAATTAGCCCATAAATTTGGTGTATATTATAAGTCTAATTGCGTGTGTCCCGTTAGTCTTCTTCTCAAGCGTCACGTTTCTCATGGGAAAGCTCCCGAACTTCCAGTGTTGGGAAATACAAATTATTTATCCTCTTTCCAGCTACTGCATCGTGCGCAATAAGATACAGTATCGTGCGCTGCAAGATACAGCATCGTGCGCTACAGGATACAGTGTCGTGTGCCACAAGATACAGAGTATCGTGCGCTACAGGATACAGTATCGTGCGCTACAAGATACAGTATCGTGCGTAACTCGATACAGTGTCGTGTGCTACAAGATACAGTATCCTGCACTACAAGATACAGTATCGTGCGCTACAAGCTACAGTATTGTGCGCCACAAGATACAGCATCGTGCGTAACACGATACAGTATCGTGCGCTACAAGCTACAGTATCGTGCGCAACGCAAAAATGTATCGTGCGAAACAAGTTACAGTATCTAGCTTAACACGATACAGTTGTGTGCGCATTACTGTCCGCCACTTTCAACGTCCGAGGGCGTCCTGTAGGAGCAGTATGTTTCCTCTTCGACACTATCCAGTTCTGAGCAGTGCACAGTTGCGGGAAACATTTTAGGAGTAGACTGTAAAAGTGTATTTGCGGAAGTTGTAAATGTAACGTCATAATGCATATAGATATTGTCTATATTGATACGCTGGTCAGAGTTGTCTGTTGTTTAGTAAGTTGGAAAGTGGCGAGTACCAGCACTCGGCGCACTGCTAACCGATCCTAAGGAGCTGCCACCACGTAACATGGTGGAGTTTGAACAGGAAAGAAAACAAATGCTAATTGAAGAAACACGACGTACATGCATAATTTTGATGAGAATCACAAATGTTAATAGAAGAAACACGACGTACATGCAAAATTTTGATGAGGAACGTCCTATTGAAATAAAGGATGAGCGAAAATAATCCACCTCATGAGTAATCTTCTCTCACCCTTGTATAAAAGAGTGCATGGACTTATGCCTAGTCGGTGGATTAGGCCTAAAAACATTGTTAGTGTGTCTTCTAATTTTAATTTATTTTGCGTAAAGTAGGTGCAGGGAGTTGGCCCATAATGGCTACAAACATTCCTTCAGTCGTGAGTTTTAACTTCATTCTAGAGGCATTGTAGAGAGAAAGAAATGTTTTCTTAGAATGCTTTTATTCTTAGATAAGATATCATGGTTAAAATACTCATTGTATTTTTGGATCAATAAATAAATGATTTTTTTTTAGTTTTCCATTCACTTTTCTTGGCTAAATCTAACTATGAAGCATTGTGTGATGAGCATGCTTGGTACGCCGCCGGGATGAGGATTGTGGTGTGACTAGCAAGAGCAAGACCAGCATGGGAAGGGGGCTCATCGCAGATCTTAATTGTGGTGTGTGATGTGACTAGCAAGAGCAGTATCAGCATGAGGGGGGGGCTCATCGCAGAGCATAATTGTGGTGTGTGGTGTGACTAGCAAGAGCAATATCAGCATGAGGAGGGGGCTCATCGCAGAGCATAATTGTGGTGTGTGGTGTGACTAGCAAGAGCAGTATCAGCATGAGGAGGGGG
>SDVV010030470.1:0-11672 GCA_016164225.1 Gammarus roeselii
TAGATATAGGAATGATGGTCAGGTAGGCCCATCAAATTAGATTGAGTAACCTTGTAGTGTTTAAAATAACGTTTACTTGAGTAAATGGGACCGATTATGAACGGTAAGAGCATCTAGCCTCCCTAGCTGAACCGAGTGCACATCCTTTCCGCAACATATCACGACCAAAGAAATATTAAAGAAGTTGAAAGAACACAGCTGATCGGCGCTATATTCCGATGACACATAATATTCTGACATAATTTTGATTATCCGCCTACTTCATTGGGTGTCACAGGCTGCCAGGGTTTGTGTGGGCCTGTGTGATTCTCAGAGTCACTGCCATGCATGCCACTATGTTCTGGGCCAGCATATTTGAAGTGACGATGCAAATAAAAATTAAAACAGTTTATTCGTACACAAATTATATGTTGTTATTCTGGAACATTGAAGTTGAACACAATAAATCAAAAATAAGTACAAAGGCAAGCTAATAACTTTTAACTGAGAATTTGGGGCTGTTTATGGACGGTAGGGAGACATCTTACTTTCCTAGCTGAACATAAGAACACGACTCTTCTCGACACGTGTCACGATGAAATAGCTATCAGGGTGATTTTACAGTGCTCAATAAATATTCGATGTATCCTGTTGACATAGGGTGTTATGATCTGACATTGAGGGGCTTTACATAATAATTGTTTAGATTGAGGATTCTAAATTCATATGAACAACCTAATTCATTGGGTATCAAAGAGTGCGACGGTATGGGCGGGTCTATGTGAATCAGAGAGCCACTGGCAAAACCACCGACAAACAATAGATCTTTATTGCGATAAAAAATGAAAAAGTTTATTCGTACACGAGTGGTATGTTATTCCTGTGGAACAATAGGGTTATATACAAATCTAAAATAAGTATAGAGACAAGCTAAGAATTTGTAACTGAGTAATTGAAGCTCTGTTTGAACGGTGGTGAGGCATCTTATTTTCCTAGATGAACATAGGAGCGCAATTCTCTGAAACATGTCACTTCAAAGACCTATCGAGATAAGTATAAAGTACACAATACATCTGCACTATATCTGGTGACATGAGGAGTTGCGAACTGACATTGGAATCTTTCGCCGAATAATTGGTGAGGATTCCTAAGTCAAATCCACAGCCTGAATCGTAGAGTGCGAAGAAGGCAACGGAATGGGAGAGTCAATGAGAGTCAAAGAGCCACTGGCATAACAAACATGCAATAAATCTTCATCTATACACAGACCGGTGTTGTAACCTAGGGACGCTGTAACACCATAAATTGATATAGATACAGATACAGACACAAGGCCGAATTCCCCAGAAAGGGGGGTGGCTGACGGCAAGGCCCAGCTCACATTCCTCTCATACCTTCACACAACTTAGCACTTTTGCGCTAAAGGGTCCAGGCGGGAGACCCCGCAACACACCCTCCGGGTCGTGAGTGCGGTCCGAAGTCAGTGTCGGCAGTAGGGCCCGACAGTATTACTGGTTTACTCCTGCTGCGTCATGATGACCGACACCTTTCCCCCCACCGCCCACGACCATCCCGTTGTTCAACGAGATACTAAGAGCGGGAAAGCTCAACAAGGCAGCAAAAATACACCCGTTCACAGTCATTCTCCACTCACGCCTATTCATTGCCCACTCTCTCGCTTCCTCGACCCTCAAATTTCTCTTTCCAAACGCCTGCTTCACACCATCCATCCACCCAAATTTCGATCTACCTCTAGGCCTACGTCTACTCGCCTCTGCCTTTAACACTCATTTCAACCACCTCCTTTCATCCATCTTCACCATGTGCCCAAACCCTCTCAGAACACGCGAATCAACTCTGTACTCGAACTTTTTCACCATCCCCGTTCTAGCTCGCACCACGTCGTTATTGATTCTGTCTCTCAGCGTCAAGCCAGCCATGCTCCTCAGACATCTCATCTAGAAGACATTCAACCTTCTTCTCTCTTCTGCTCTCACCCCCCAAGTCTCAGCCCCGTAGAGGACAGCTGGGCAACTACACCCTCATACAGCCCTCTCATTGCCTCCATCACCAACGTCCTAAAGCTCATTACACTCGTCAGTGTACCCAACACTTTACACCCTTCCTTCACTCGTGACTTCACTTCAGTTTCCACTAGTTCAGTCTTCTCCACATGGGAGCACAGATACCTAAAACATTGAACTTCCTCCAATTTCTCTCCGTTAAGGAGGACACTAATTCCGCTCGCATCGACATTCCTAGAGCATCTCATTATTTTACTTTTACACACGTTCACTCGAAGGTTCCTCCTCTCAGACACTCAACCGAACTCGGACACTAGCTTACACGGCTTCTGCTCTAAATCTGCCACCAGTGCCGTATCATCCTCAAACAGTAACTGGCTCAACTGCCAACTCCACCCATTCGTTTCCAGCAGCTCCAAGCCACAACCCAGCAGACTAGCGTTCACCTCCCTGATCACTCCATTCATGTAGAGATTGAACCGCCAGGGAGTCATAATGCACCCTTGTCTCAGACCCACTTTCACTGTAAATCGATCACTCACCCCACTCCCCAGTCTGACACATGCTCTGCTGTCAACGTAGATACTCTGAACTGCTTGCAACATATTTCCACCCACTTCAAACAAACGCAACACCTTCCAGAACGCTTTCCTGTCAACCCCGTCGTGGGCCAATACATACATATGAACGAAAAATTTAGATTACGCATAAAACAGTACATGCCTATGGGAGCAAATTTTTGTTTCGGACAATGTAATAGTTAGAATGTAGTTAAATACTTTTGCGCCCATTGGGCGGTCTGGCGCGGTGGGACAAGAGTCGGCGGTGACCCGGCAGGGGGGTCGTTGGGGGCTACGGGGCTGGGTAACGGTCAGCTTTCGGGTTGTTAATAGTGTATCTATATAGTATGTCAGTCAGGCCAAGAATGAATGGAAGTCAACGGAAATCGACAGACGTGCTGGGTGTAGCCGGCAAGCCGGCAGCGGGACGTAAATAAGGTTGTTTGTCTCGAAATGCAGACGCTTTATGCATTGCTAATTGCCCGGCTGATTCGAAAGAGCAGCAGACGGTCGCATTCCTAAGCCATCTTCGAATGATCATTTCCTGTTCCATCCCGGGAGGCAAAATGTAATTAGATAACTAATTGGATAATGTCCCTGTATTGTGCATGTGTTGATATGGATGTAGTATTTTGATTGTAGTATTGCACGTTTAACACGTATAATATTGATGGGATAATTTGTGGTAGTTTTAAACGAGGGCATACGGCTCGACTCCGTATGCATTACCTCTTAATCTAAGTCGGTGAGAGGTCGATTGAACTGTTTGGTTAGATTGAACATCAACTACAAGGCATCCGGTATCTAAGGGCCAAGAGAGCACTTGCCGGTTGAAGCAAAGGCAGAGTGTTTCCGGAAAATACCTAGTATATATAGTGGAGCCAAATAAGGCAGTTGAGTTCTGTGCCCTGAGATCGTGATATAGAGTGGTTCGTCGTGTTCTGTGTGTTGTCTTGGTTAAGTTGAAGAGTTGTATGTAAAGTAAAAACTCGCCCTGCCTAATGGGGGTGCTTCGTCAATCATGATCATAATTAATTGTTCAGCATAATTTAATGTAAAATTATACATGCATCGAAAACTATTTGTTAAACGTAGTAAGCCCCTAAGGCATCAGTAAATGTCCTCACCAAGCTATTTGATCGACCCCTCAGGTCTAATGGAGGGAAAGCCTTCGCGCGGTTTAGACTGTTAACGCGAAGTTCATGTATTGGACTCCGCGAACCAATATTCCCTAGGCCTCGCGTATAGATGAGTACCATTAATATTTAATGCCGGGAGATAAAGGAGATGATATTAACAATCCATGCATGGCCTAGTGGGAAATACATTTCATGTTGGGTGGGTGGGAATTGTCTGAACTGGTCGGCATTGACAAAAATGTACATTGCTTTCTTATAATGTTTGAATCTCATTTGTATTTAGGTAGAAACCCCACACGTAGTCATGATTGTGTGTGTGACGCGGGTATATTCATGTGTTTAGGACTATAATGTGAATTTGCTGCTGATGTGGGCTATGCCGCCGCGTACAATAATTATGTGTTTTGGGAATGTGACCCGTGACCCGTGTCACGCATCTCTTTCATGCCCGTATCAACGATATGTCCCTTTCGTGGGTGGAGGGCTATGGCTAGTGACCAAGTTCAGACGTTCCTATTATGTCCGCGGGGCAGCCTGTATGGGAATTTGTTTTCAGAGCAACTGTACCTTCGTGAGACATGTTTGTTTGAGTCCCGCGTGCCCATGTCAGCGGTGAGACCTTCTGAGTACCAGGTCGGGAGCCGACCAGCCGTTCCAAACTGGTCCCTTTATACGCGCGTAACGGCGTATAATAACGTGACCTTTTTGCAGTATTTTTCTGATTTTAATGTGTTTGTGTGGCGTTCAGATGATTTCGTTCACGTGAAGTCCAGCGGAATCGTGCGGGACCTTAACAAATTTCAGTGTGTTGTGTCCGGGTGAAATTTAAGTTTCCATTTGAATTCTTGAATTTTGTCTATAGTGAATGTGACGATGTAAATTCAGTGGCTTATTATGTGACATTATTTTCCATGGTTCTATTTTCTGGTCTCATTGGTGGGACTGGTTTCATATTATTTGGTCTAGTTCGCACAAATTGCAGCATAAATTATGTAAGTTTTAACTAACTGCAGTGCATGTAATTGTGCGGATCTTATTGCTCTTATTTATATTTTCAATTGTTATTTTATGCCTTTATGATTATGAGGTGTTAACGTCAGTTATTTAAGTGCGGATCTTATTTTTCTCATTTTAAATTCCTATTTTGTGTACATTGACTGTGAGGTGTTAATGTATTATTTTGTGTGGAACTTATTTTCTTGCTTTAAATTATTTTCATTTTGTGATGTGTTCTACAAAATGGTCTGTTCACATAATTAACGCATGATTTTTGTATTTTTGCGGACCTTATTTTGCTTATTCAGAACTAATTATTTCTAAGTTTGTGCTTATATAATTTCTGATTTTGAGCGTACATGACCGGCATATTTGTGATAAATTTTGCAAAAAAATTGATATCGGGAGATATACTGAGTATTTGGCCGGTACACGCATATCACTGCGCGCAGTGTCAAACGGGAATGTGTGTTGGCGAGCCCCAACGCGTTTGTGAGTGAGGAGTGTGCATGTGAGTGATGCATAGAGGCATCGTCGCGGCAAACGGGATTTTGTGCGCAATAGCACTGCACGGTGTCGGTTGATAGATTTCGAAACTGTGCGATCGTGAAAAAATATGACTCCTGGGGAGAAAGTGGGCACGCGAGCCAGCACGAGGCAGAAGGCGAAATAGGTTTGCGCAGCATCTGTTACGCAGGCACCCGCGACACTAAGTACCCCGGCAGAAGAGTCGTCCTCCCGTTAATCCTTGACACCCGCCAACCTGCCAAATGTGGCGCAGCCTCATGCCACACCCCCGAAACCCATGGTTGTAGCCCCCAAGGCAAACCGCACCAGTCAGGCAAGCCAAGGCAGTTCAATCCGCGCTGTACCTGGTTTCGCCACAGGATGTTGGGCAATGGCTTGCGACACCTTCGCCTTCTAGGGCCAGCCCTACCCCATGTACCACCGCACCCACTGAGTTGGTGACCACGCAGCCGATCGAAAATGAGAGGGGGGCCCATTGATTGATACAGGACACTAATTCCATACCGACCCTTCATATGCGCCCTACCCGGCATGTTGCAGCTCAGTCCGTGGCCAACGAGATAGGGGATTTGACACTGGCAGACGAGGTCGACCCGATCCAACTAAGACGGCCCGACTTTCACTGGTCGACATCAACATCGACTAGCGTCCAAACCCCCTCCATGTCAACCGCCGCAACCCCCCATATGACGATGGCAGACATCTTTGCCTGCGCCGATCGAATTAAGGCCGTAGGCGATGGCAAGGAGGACTGTAGCCCATATGTTGAGCAGCTCACCAACATAACAGCCTTGCTCGGGAACGAATACGACAGGCTACGCCTTATGCAAGCTTCACTTAGCGGGGAAGCAAAGGTAAAATTCATGGAACTTGCATTCACGAGCTTTACCGACGCGGTGGAATGGATCAAGTTCTTCCGGGACGAATCGGATACGAGGCACTTTACCGCCGCTGTCGCAGACGTGAATGAAAGCAGGCAGCGTAAGGGACAAGCCGCGCGCGAATATATCGAAGAGCAAGCAAAAACGTTTTGGACGGAGCATGGAAACCACCACGACGAGGTCCTCATCGCGATATTGATTCCTCGTTTGAACGAGCGTGTATCAAGCTGTTTTAAGCGCTCCTTCAAACCATTGACCATTGAAGAACTGATAGTAGAATCATGCCGCGCCGAAAACGAAGCAATATCTAGATTACGACCCATCGAAAGCAAATCGAGTCGAGACCCCACACGAGCGGGAAAAACCGAAGAAACGGCGACAGTAGAGACACGGCCAAGCGTTATGCACGTGGAACAGCACCAGAACTTTCGGCGTAGCGGCCAAAACAGAATTTTCCGCGATTACGCAGACAAATATCAGGAAGCCAACAGATGCTACGCCGGCCCCTCCTCAAGTTACCGTGCCGACCCAACACCCGTACCCAGCGTACGCGGAACGGCAAGCAATTGTTGTACAAGACCTGAGCCTTCCCCCTCCAACCAGACTCGCGATCTTACCTGCGACCACGATACCGCCACTAGGGAGAGGCCACGCGCCACCAACACAGTCCCGTCTCATCAGTGGTTATCGCACCGCCCCGCGCCACAGCCACTATCCTCCTTCCAGACCCAGTGGGGCTACCGTCAAGTGCTTCAAATGTGATGGAGAAGGCCACATGGCAAGGCACTGTCCTACCCATAGGGAAAAAAACTAGCGAGCCCTACCCCATGCAAGCGCGCGCTAGGAATAGGTAGGGTACCAAAGACAATTTTGAATATCAATGGAATTAATATGCGTGTATTAATAGACTCTGGATCAAGTTTGACCATTATAAAGGCAAGTTCCGCCAACGAGTTAGTCAAGCGAGGAAGCATCATCGAGCCTTGTGAAAAGGTGATCAAAACCCTGACGGACTCTAGGAAGAAAATTGGACGAAAAATAAAGGTATGCGTATCAACCCCCGAAGGTGATGTGGAAGGCTACGCATACATAATCAATACTAGCAGATTCTCCGGAAATTTGTTATTGGGTTCCGATTTAATGGGACAACTGCACGCCACCATCGATTATCAAAGGAAGGGAGTCGTAATCGCCGGCAATTTGCATCCCTCCACAAACAAAAACGTTGATGCCGAAAGTACTATGGCTATCAGTGAGAGACACATGACCGAGTTCATCGGTAGAGTGCCCATCGACACGCGCGTGCCCCCCGGCACTGCAATTGTTATCCGATTGCAAGTCAACGCTTCCTTGGATGGGCAAACGGTAATAGCGGTGCCATTCACGAGATACGACGGAACTGCGGCGAGAACGGTGTGTGTGGTCAAGGATCATTGCGTGCATATAGTATTTGCCAACTTCGACGATCGTCCACTTACATTGCGAGGAGGGACCAGGATTGCAAGGATACATGGACTCCACGAGGAAGAGGAAGACGAAACTGTTCTCTTTTGCGACGATAGCGAAAATATCAAGGAGCATTCCAATGAAAAAGACGACAAAGACACCGCCATCGCCATGCAAATTGACAACGTGGATGTCAGCAACCTAAACCCGGACACCGGCGACAAGCTGAAGCGATTAATGGGGAAATATAAGAGCACAATTACTGCTTCGGACACAGATATAGGGCATCTAGTAGACTACGAGCACCACATCCGAGTAATGAACGAGACCCCGATAAACGTGAAGCAATGGCGCTTGCCATTCGCGCATAAGCAAATACTCGAAGAATATGTCGCCAAAATGGTTAAAGCCGGAATAATCCAGGAATCAACGTCACCATGGAGTACTCCCGTTGTGATCGTAAAGAAACCGGACGGCTCGGCAAGGATCGTAATCGATTACCGCCGTTTGAACGCTGTTTCAGTCAAGGAAAAGTTCACTATTCCTAACATAATAAACTCAGTGGAGCAAATGGGAGGACACGCTATTTATAGCATTATCACCAGTGCGTCAGCATTCCACCAAGTCCCATTGAGCAAAGAGAGCCGCAAGTATACTGCGTTCGAAGCCGAGTCGGGACATTACGAGTACCTACGAATGCCAATGGGAGCGTTGGGAAGCGGCTTTAAGTACCAAAGAACGGCGTGCGCCATCTTGAAGCGACATTTCGGTCTGGGAAACTACGCGATGGCCTTTCAAGACGACATCTGTATGTACGCGGAAACTGTGGAGGAACACCTCGAACGCTTAGAAGAGATCTTGAAGGACTTTCAACATGCAGGAATGAAAATTGGATTTAAAAAATGTGTTCTCCTTAAAAAACGAATAAAATTCCTAGGGCATATAATTGATCGAGACGGGGCCCGGTCAACCAAAACCAACATCGAGTCCATGCAGAAATACCCTAGACCAACTACTGCAAGGAAAATCAAGCAATTTCTAGGAATGATAGGGTTCTACGGCCGGTTTATTCCAAATTTACCGGAAACAGCAGCACCATTAACCCACCTGACCTAGAAAAACACCAAGTTCGTGTGGACTGAAGACCAGAAGGAAGCCTTTTTAACACTAAAGGACAAAATGACTAATGCCCCAGTGTTGCGTGCTCCAGACTACACCAAGAACTTCTTATTGCATACAGACGCATCACAGGTGGCCATTGCAGCAGTCCTCAATCAAAAGCATGACGAAGTCGAGTTCCCGACAGCGTATTACTCACGCAAGCTAAAAGGCGCAGAAAAGAGGTACGCAGTCACCGAATTAGAAGCGCTCGCGGTGGTTGACCCCGTGAGACACTTTCATCCTGCTCGGCCGAGCGTAAGTTCAAGGTGATAACGGATCACACGGCACTCCGAAGCCTTTTCCAGTATAAGAACAGTAACAATAATCGTCTGGCACGGTGGGCCTTGTGCCTAAGCCTATACGATTGTGAGGTGGAATACAAGGAGGGCCGCCTACACCATGTACCTGATGCTCTATCCTGGATCCCCGACCCGGAAGAGGATAACAGCGGAGAAAGTGAGGAAGTCTTCGTCACCACCGAAGAAGTCAGCATCACGACCGCTCAAGAAAAGATAACAAGAGACAACGTTATCGCCGAACAATGTCAAGACGACACGTGGGGTCCGATTCGAAGGTTCCTCGGCGGGGAAGTAGACGAAGACATCCCCAAATGGGCGACCGACTCGGATTTTTTCGTTGAAGAAGGCTTACTCAAAAAACGAGAGGTCATGAGAAAACCGCACAGAACATACGAAACGATCGTCATTCTTGCATCACTAAAGAAATATGCCTTAACCATGGTGCACGACTCCGAGATAGGAGGACATCAAGGTAACCTGCGCACATGGAAACACGCATGCGGTCAATATTATTAGCTGAACATGATCGCTGATATAAACGAATATATAAAAACTTGTTTGGTATGTCAGCGACCCAAGCCTCACGGCAGGATTATCCCACCGATGGGTGAGTTCCCCGAAATAACAAGATCTCTGGAACGCGTGGGTGTAGACCTAACGAAGCTACCAGTAGGTCACGAGGGTTACTGCTACGTTTGAACGATGGTAGATTACCTAACGAAATATCCGGTGACGTATCCCCTGCGCAGTAAATCAACACAGGAAGTGACAGAAAGGTTTCTGGAATTCGTGAACTTGGTTTCTGACCGAGGGACCGAGGTGACGTCCGCACTATTTCAGGATGTGTGCAAGAGACTCGGAACCATAAGTTGAACCACGACAGCATTTAACCCTCAAGGGAACGGAGCTGTCAAAGTGGCACATCGCACCCTGAAAAGCATCCTATTGCAAATGGCTTCGAACGACCAAATGTCATGGGAAAAGAACCTCCCATACGCCACACTGGCCATGAATACCGCGTATCACACGGTTGTGGAAAACACACCTTTCTACCTATTCTTTGGCAGCGACGCATACATGCCATTCAGCAACTTGTTTACCTCTCCAAGGACCGATTATACCATGGGGGAGAATTACGCAGCAGAAATGACGACGCGCATGTATTCAGCATTTAAGGTGGTCATAACTCATAAGTCGCTATAAGTGCGTCTAAACGATGATGTGAAGGAATAAGATAGGGATAAATAGAGTTACTTTTGGTGGGTGGGGTAGGGCGCAGAAACGCATCCTATTGCATCCTATTGTGCGGTTTTCTCATGACCTCTCGCGCAGAAACGGGGAGCGGGGGCGGAGGGTACCGGAACTGGTTTGGTGCCCGAGTCAGCTAACAGACGGGGGGAGTGGGGGAGACCAGAAGGGGGGACGGAAGGGGGAACGGCGGGATGGAAGCAGGCTTGCGGCCTTGATTGACAGTTTTTATATTTAAAACATTTTATTTTTTAGTGTATTTATGATCTTCATTGTATTTATATATGTTTTTCTTCTTCTTTATATGGTTTTACTGGGGTATAATTGGTCCCTAACTGTTGCTCGTTATATATATTTATTCGATTCTGGTAGGATTAGTGTTATTCCAAATTTCTGGTGGGTCGGGGCGCAGGGATCCCCTAGGCAAAAAGTTGGATGCGCTCCTGGAAAATTATGTGAGTTTGCTCTTACCTGTTCCTTGTCTTATAAATTAGTTTCCGTGACACGTTTGCTACGTTGTGAGTGTATATATCGTTATATATTTGTGTACGGATTATAATTCTATATATTTTATGTGGACATATACGTGTGTTTTCTTATATAGTTGTGGTATGTATGACTCATTCGATGCTTGATTGGTGGGTTCGTAGCGGTGGGGGCTTGGGATATTTTTGTATGTTTTGTTCATTTATCACGATATATTCTTCTATAGGATTAGTGTGGTAGGCATGTCTTATAACTCAATTTGCAGCCTTAGTGTGTGATCGACCCTGTTTGTACCAGCCTAAAGGTACGATTGCAGGCAAGGTTCTGTGTTTCCCATCTATTTATTTCATATCTATATAATATCTATAGAAAATAGTAAGGATTATTAGTCAGGTTATTTGCGGGTTATTCATCACGTTTTTAATGTATGTTAGGAGTATGGTAGAGAATTAATCTTCTTGCTTTGTTTAATCTCGTGAATTTTAGCGAAGGTCTCTCAGTTTTGTAGGTTCTCTGTTGAATTTCCATCTTCAATGCAATCTGTTGGTTATTTATACAATTTAGGATATATTACGTATGTATCTACATTATAAAACATTATTTCTGGTATAATTCAGTTACATATTGTTCATTTTTAGTGTTTTATATATCTTTTTTCATCCTGATACAATATTTGACGTAGTTATTATAGATATAGAACAGACGATTTGTTACAAATTTGGTCTTGCTGTTAGGGTATTGTATATTTATTGTAAGACTATTCTTCAATATTTAGGAGGAGTTAGAGAGTCTCCTAGGCAAAAGCTCATTCTGTTTATGCTTGTTTGTGTAAATTGACCGATTTATTAGGATGGATACCATAATGTAGTACAATTTTATTGTCGGTAACAGTAGAGTAGAGAATCTTATTTAGCTATTTATATAT
>SDVV010030471.1:0-11672 GCA_016164225.1 Gammarus roeselii
CTATTTGCAGAAATCATGTTGCATTTACATGTATATGGCTATGAACAGGTCAACATGACAAATATTGTACATTTTACAAGTCATTTTCTCTCTGTGAGTTAGGAGGGTGACTAAGTTTGGCTGACACAGAGGAGGGAGGTGCCAAATCTCCCCGCCATAAGACCGCCGTGTCCATGCCGAGGCTCGAACTCGCGACATGCAGCACCAGAGGCTGACACTGCAGTCGGACACGCTAACCACTCGGCCCCGGAGGCATCATAACTGATTTCAAATCCTTTTTTTTACCCCCGATAATAATTTTTTGTCTCTTGATATCCTTTGATTTTCTGAATCTTCCAAGTTGGGGCTTAAGTAAAGTAGACAATTTCATATCAAATCAGATTACGAGTGACGACAGTGAGGGGTAGAGAGGTTGACCAGTTTGTACACACAAAATAAAAATTCATTGAGGACGTCTTTTTGAGCCCTTTTCCACTCGCATACTCTATACTGGAAATGATGATATAAAGTGATATTTTAATAAAATAGAACATCCCGGCAATTCCGTCCGGGATTCCCGGTTCAAGCTAAATGTTTCACAACTAGAAACCCAAATTGAAAGCACAGACATATTTGTAATCACGTGTAGTCGGCAGGTTTTATTATCCGCATGGATCGCAATACAATTATTTATTATTGATCATTTCAGTTTATGTTCTACATTAAAATGACATTCAGGAACATTGGGAAGAAGATTCGCAGAGGAGAGTGAGTGGAGATTGTGACAACGTTCAATTACTGGTGGAGCAGTTCCTTTGAAAGGTCCCTCGTTCCTTTCCTATACCTGACAGAAGCAGTCACGGCAGCGCGGCTTACAGCAGCCCGAATACTCTGATCCAAGAGAACAGGTCTCATTTAGTATGCTGGGAGGCCGAGAACAAGAGGCCCAGAGCAAAAAAAATAGAACTGGAAATGGGAGTTCAGAATTATATCCTTCTGAAAACAATGCTCGGCCGTTTGGTAAAGAAAGTCTGCGGTAAACTGTCTACCTGGTGGGTAGACAGAGTCGCAGCACAGGGGTGGGGAATCTTTAATTGAAACCTGTCTGTTTAGGCTTCCCCTTTTCATACCCCCTCCCTGGGTATACGGACCAGCGGCCAGCAGCGGCTCGCGTGCTTGGAGATGCTCAGACGCTGGAAGAATTGCCTAATTTGCTTGACAAAAGATTCCCGTGGCTAAGGATAAACTGAGATTCCATCTTTTATGAGCGCTGCGCTGGATTCAGAAAGCCAGCTGTTATGTTGATGTAATCATAATGTGTAGTAATGAACGATATACTGAAGGGTTAAGTGATATACTTTTTTAAGTGCATTGCAAGTACTTTTTGATCCGACATGTTTCTTCTTGCCAGACAAGCGAATATATAAATATGACTGAAACATCCATACTGCAGCATTGTACAACAACTTTTTTGTTGCTTGATACATTTTTGTACTATTTATTTTCAATCGCATCCATCTCTCATCAAATGTTAAAAGGAAATGAGAAGATGTTTGAATAGATATACGTCTATTTGCCTGGTGCTGTATATGGTAGCGTTTGGTGACAGTCATAGAATGAATGAGTTGGGAGAAGAGAAGGGGAGAGGAGGATACGTTATATAATCCATTTGCTAACGTGTGAAGTTTATTTCGAAGCATCTACTGCTTCCGTACGATCTTGTATATTCCTCACCTTCAGTATCGTTGGACTTCAATCTGTTTTGCAGTTTTAATTCAATGACTTCACTACATCAAGCATATTGCTCTACAACGAAATTCATGTATAGAAAACTTATATAAAAAGCAATTGATCCAAAAAAGGTTATTTTTCACGTACAGAGATACACGTTTTGAACAGACGATGAATACTATGACAATATTAGGTATCCGCAAGGGTCGGTGTAACAATTTGAATATATGTTTCCTTGTACACTTGAATATTATGATTGTGATAAAAATTATTATGGACAACCAACGTCGAACGGCCAAGTCGTCGAATTATGCATTACAGCCAAGCCTTTCGTGTATCGCTAACTTCATCACCCACTTCGAACTTGCAATTTATTTGAGGAAAGTCGCCAGCGAGCCGCCAGCTGTCTCAACGATTTGGCAGGGACCGTCCAAAGATTCCATCTCGAGATGAGAAAAACGGAACTGGCGATCTGAGATGAAATAAGTAAAAATGAACGTAAGTTGGTGCGGGGGTAGGAGAGAACATATTTTTGATATTTGGGCGAGGGAAGCAATTATGGAAGTTAGGACGGTGGTAAGGGATAACAGATAACTGGAGTTAGAGTGGTGGTAAATGTTAAGACAAAACATTAATTACAGTGGTGGTGAATGCTAACATGAAATTGAAGTTTAGCTTTAGAGAGCTAGAAAGAATAGCTGAAGCTAGAGAAGTAGTACCGATAACAAAAAAACTTGTACGGGAGGAAGCGATAACGAATAATTGAAATTAGGAAGGTGATGCATAGTGTAGTACAGTTTGAGGAGCGCCTCGGCCCCGAGGAGGCGGACAAGATCATAATATTTCTTGTCAATGTAGGTATTATAATCGAGGATGTTCCTGCTTAGGGTTGTGCTCTTTGGGTCCTCTTGAGCTGAGAGAGCAGGGAAGTCGTTAGCTCATAGTTGTCGCAGTCATTCCAGTGTATTTCACGTTCTGCTGAAGCCCACAATCTTCATGAGGGCAAATAAATTTGTTGCTTACATTGGGTGACTGGAGTCTGTTAAAAGTCCTGACTATATTGCTTTTTGAACTACGTCAAATATTTTACGATTTCTGTAGGTCACCTGGCCATTGACCGTATGGTCATCAGAGCAACACTGGACGTTTCAGTGTATACATTATTTCGAGACGCGCTCGTCTGTTTTGATGACATTTGGTTTTGATGACATTTGGTTTTGATGACGTTTGGTTTTGATCGTAGGCCTTGTGCGTAACTTCTCACTTCACTTCTTGAGGTAGTGCTGAACTGATTTGATATTTATTTATTACTGAGTCAATCGTAGAATTCCTGAATCCATTGTTGATTGGGCATTTGTTTAGATCGTTCCCAATCAGTGAAAATATAGTTCACTGATGAGCATGTTATTATTGCACGGAGTACATAGCGACTGACTGATTTTATTCCGCAAAGGGCACTCAATTGCATCATTCATGACCTCCTCAAGATCGGTGACTCACGATGGATATCGGAAATCTAATTGTAACCTGATTATTCAAAGTGAATCATAATGTTTGAAGAACATCATCAACGGATTCTCTTTTTTTTGACGAAGACATTTGGCTAGATAAATATCAATTTAACTCCTGATCATTATTCTCGACCATTGAAAAGAAGACAATGATCAGACCTAATGTGATGATACCCTTCTACATCACGACGACGGAACGGAACCATGCATCTTGTTGACAACAGTGGCTCAATTTGGGGGGGGGAAGTGGGGAAATTTCAAATCCGTATGCCCCGCAAGACACATGATCTGCGATACCCCTAACCAGCAGGTCGATTAAACAATTCCTTCTTATTGACGAGGGGAACTTTACTTTGATACTGTTCTTTTGGTATTTCATATCCAAAGATATGAAACTTCAAGCCGCCAGGGGAGGACTCGTTGTCCCTTAAGATCAACGGCACTATACATTTTCAACTGTCAAATACAAGGAAATCCGGTAGATCTTCATCCAAATGACAAAACTCTACTTCTTAATCTCTTGAACGATGTGAGTAACAACCTGTTCCACTATTTATGAAGCAATCACATATTTAATCTTCTTTAACAATCAAATCATTTTACAGTTTTGAGGATTTCATTTTTTTTAATTAGCGTGAGACAAGTTTAATATTTTCACAAAAAAAAAGGTTGCTAGCTATGACATGAACATATCATAGCTAACTGCCGTCGTTCATGGCAAATACATTTTCGTCTGCGCTTTTGTCATCAGAAACTATTGGCAATTCTGGTCTTCTCGTCGAAAAAATTGTATGCAAGAGCACGACTACCAGGCAGTCCTTGCTCTAATAGTTGGAGCAATATTGCTGGAGTTTCCTTGAGCGCAATAAACAAGCCGCCAAAAATAATATTCACTGAGGCTGTGCGGTGGTACCGAATATCCCATAGTTTCCATTTATTTTACGCCTGGGCTCATAAACAGCATTCAACCAAAAATTTCGTAAGTGGAAAGAGGATAAACATGGTTATAGACAGACCAAGCGGTATCAAAGAAAGGAAAACATTCCGGGTAAGTCTGTTTTGCTCAGTTTATTGTTAGCACAACAATTATGATTTCCTTCGATCATAAGTACTGAAGATCGTATGAACAAAGTTCATCAAGTAGAAACAGAGAGACTTTCTCTCAAAAAGGTATTATTACGATTCCATAATTTTCCTTAAATATTTCTCTGTTCAACATCAAAGGGTTGAACAAAATTCGCGAAATTCTCTCAAAGTAACTCACAATTTGAAGGTTAGTACTGATATAGCTCGATTAAATTTGTTTCTCCATTTCTATAAAATAATGTTGGGATAGTGATAATTTTTGGAAAAAAACAAGAAAAATTGTTGACAGTTTACTATTTCATAGTACGGATACAAAATTTTCGTGGACGAGTGTATTTTGAATATAAAATACCGCACTCGTTTAAATCCGAATCATCCTTAACGATTTCGATTGCGAACCTAGAAGCTCATGCGTGACGGTTTGATAGAAGTAAAAAAACATTTCTGGTAGGAACACAATTGTGTAGATAAATCAAGCATAACATTCAGTTGGTGTCAGAACGCAGTCATTGCACCGAAATGGATGTGTGTCAATTTGTCTCTTTTCCGTTTAAATCCTATATTTTGGAAAATGTCTCTTATAAATTTCAAGAGTGGAGTTGAAATGTGTTGGTTTGCGTCTTGTTAATCGATTAACCTTAGACTAATAACGGCTACGAGTTGAGAGATCAATGTTCTGACAACATTCCCACATGAATCATGTGAGCAGGATACTTTTTAATTCTATTTTAGAGTCAAAGTGGCTAACGTTTTTGGAATCGAAAATCAGTGTGAGCGAACACGCCTTCATGCACGAGGTCATCAAATTGTTATGTAATAGTGGGGAGGTTGTCACGGGAACCGGAGTGAACTCTTCGTATCGTGTTGGCGAAGTGAGTTACACGAGACAGAAGAGTGCGAATGTCATTGATTGGCGGAGTAACTGTCACTGGCGATAGATAGCCTGTTATTGACTGGTTCAGACTATCAAGGAGCTTGTTAATAGCATGCAACGCGACTGACCATGGCACGTTAAACTGACGATTGTTACTATCTCTTCATTCTAAACGAGACTTACTTCCTAATTACACTTCTGTTTGTTTTTTATCTGGACAACAGCGATGGCGTCACTGAGCGCTAAGCCGCTTGGACCAATTTAGCTTATCAATTTGCTGCCCAGAGCTTTAATTCATTTCAACGCTTGCACGTTATTTATTATTAAATAGATGGGTATGAAAAATTCGAACATGAAAATATCCGGCGTCGTCCCCGTGGTTAATTTTAAATTTTATACTGACCTCACTGAGTAGGGTTACTAATTCGTGTAAGTCCTCCGTCTGGAAAAGAAACGATTCATTTGAAATCACAACAATATTGAACGTATTAAAGACAATACGAACTAAATTATCTGATAAATTGTCGTTTATTCAGAACTGCAATTGTACGTTACACATCTTTTGATGACTTTACTCAAGAGAGCTTTTACAGACTTTTTGGAGCTCGAATATTCGTACGTTTCTTCAATTAATTTCATCGCTGCTCAAGAATGAGGAAAGGTAACTCACGGCGTTGTCAGTGGACATGACATCACAGGGAATCAAGCTTAGCTTGGCTTCGAGAACAGTGGAGTGTTATGCACACCTTTTGAACTATCCGAATAGTATAGAGCGTTTTACATCGCTTTCTATTGCATTGGCAGAGTTTTGTTCATGAGAATACTGTAACAGGTAAAGCTGAAAATGATGTAGCATAACATATTGCAGTCATGGACGGTTTTGGTAGAATACGTTATATTATTGAAGATGGGTAAAAATTAGGCTACAGACACTGTGAATCCTAATAAATTTCGAATCTATGAGAAAAAATTAAATGATGGGCCAAATATGATAGCCATAAAAACAATTTTCTTAGATACGAGGAATCTTATTCTTTCGGACGTCACTTTTCTTCCTCATCATCAATTGTTGTGGCTCGAGTTCACCATTACAATACAACTCTATAAGTTCATCATTTTTACTTAATATACTTGGCGGAAAAAATACAATCAGGCTCAAGATTCAAGCGGTAAGCGGGTCTTTAAACAGTAATGAATTTTGGATTGTTGGAAAAAAATCGCTGATTGAACACTTTGTTTGCGTCAGAAAGGACTGTGACTGATACTGTGATCCATTTCTACCCATTGGAAGCAATTGAATACATTTTACTCCAAATTGACACTGACTGTATCTCATAAAATTTACCACGGAAAGAATATTTATGTGATTATGTTTGATCCTTAATGTTGTGGGCATCAAATTCTTTGTTGGCAAGGGACTCTCTGGTAATATTAAATACTAGCTGTTTCGTCCGAGTTGAGAGGTCGGATGTGCCATATACTAGGTTGAAGATATGATCGTTTGGTAGGTATACCATTGATTGGCCGATGTGGTTACCACACTTTGAAGCATCGTCAATTTTTCTGATGAAATGCACTTACATATCTACTGTGCAATCAAATACGTAGGCCTATTTACAGAAACACAAAACAACGTGCTACAAAATATCTTTGTAGACTGTTTGTTTATTGTTGTATTCTAGTTTAGAAGCTTCCATTCTGTCTAACTAAATACAACCTTCAAGGTCTTAAATAACAATTCAATGTAAGCAATAACAGGGAAAAAGACTGGCTCATCGCCGAACAGATAAAAATCTATTTCCCACTATAGATCATTTCAGCCAGGTTTCACACTATCTAATCGTTTTCTTTGAGGAACAATCTAGAAGAGCAGAAATTGTGAAGCATCAGTTGACGTTATTACAAAAATGTTGCATACAAGACTTCTTCATTTCGTTTATGTTTAATATTTCAAATACTATATAATAAAAATAAATATTGAACAGTTAAAATGAGGGACTCAAAGCTGTTTGCGCCTGTATTGATGCAGATTTGACTCTAAAATAGCCTACGGGTTTCACAACCAGTATTTCAGTACCTCTGTAACGAACAGGTTAATTTAACTTTTTGTATTTGTAAGGTTTTCCTGTTTGCTGTCTATGTTATTTTTTTCAACATTTATTAAGATAGATTATAATGTTTACAGTTTTTCATTCATATATGTCAGCAGAGCAGGAACTATTTATTCCTGAACAAGAAAAAAAAATCAAAGAAATCAGTTGATTGACTCTTCGAGTGAATGTGGGTAAAAGAAAAATAATAAGATGCTCGAGGGATGTCGATGCGAGCGTAACTAGTGTTCTCCTTAATGGAGAGTTGTTGGAGGAAGTTCAATGTTTTAAGAATTTGGGCTCCCATGTGGAGAAGACTGAAGTGAAGTCACGAGTGAAGGAAGGGTGTAAAGTGTTGGGTGCACTGAAGAGTGTAATGCTGAAGGACGTTGGGGATAGAAGCAAAGAGAAGGCTGTTTGAGGGTGCAGATTTCCCAACTGTCCTCTACGGGGCAGAGATTTGAGGGGTGAGAGCAGAAGAGAGAATAAGGTTGAATGTCTCCGAGATGAAATGTTTGAGAAGCATGGCTGGTGTAACGCTGGGAGACAGGATCAAAAACGACGTAGTGCGAGGTAAAATAGGGACGGTGAAAAAGTTAGAGGACAGAGTTGATTCGCGTGTTATGTGATGGTTCGTTTACAGGGTGAGGATGGATGAAAGGATATTGGTAAAAATATCGAGTGTTGAAGGCAGAGGCGAGTGGACGTAGGCCTAGAGGGATACCGAAGTTTGGGTGGATGGATGGTGTGAAGCAGGCGTTAGAAAGGAGAGATTTGAGTGTTGAGAATGTGCAATGAAAAGGCGTGAGTGGAGAATAATTGTGAATGGATGATTCTTGACGCTACCCTAATGAGCTTTCCCGCTCTTGGCATCTCGTTGAAAGACGGGATAATCGTGGACAGGGGGGGAGAGGGCGGTCATCATGACGCGGCAGGGGTAAACCAGTCATACTGTCGGGCGCCCAGCTGCCGACACTCACCTCGGAGAGCACTCATGACCCGGAGGGTTGTGTTGCGGGGTCTCCCGGCTCAACCCTTTAGCGTGAGTGTGAGTGCATGAGAGGATTGTGAAATGTGCCTTGCCGTCGGTCAACCCTCTTTTCTGGGGCATTTGGCCTAGTGTCTGTATCTGTTTATCTGTAGATGATTGACGCACGATCAAACATTTTATTTGGACCTGTCGAAAACAAGGAAAAAAATCTCCCGAGGAAAATCTCTAGCCAGTTTTTTAGCCGGAATTGGTGCCAGTGGAAAGATATCAAGAGAAAAAACGTAGATGTGGAATTCATGTAAGAAATTAGTTATAAAAAACACTGAGCTTTACAAATTCTACAAATCGTCTTTGAAATTATTTATTGAATCATTGCATTATTTAGGACCAATTATTCACTGTGAAGGCAGCTGTTATTTTCATTATCACCTAAACTTAGAATACGACTGTTGACATTTAAGTAATGCTCTGGCAATAAATGACGCCCCTATATAAAATGCATTTGACGTAGAGAGATTTCATTGTCTCCAACAGAAAGGTTACATTTATCTAGGATTTTAAAATAATATGCTAGTTTCTGAATAATTATGGTTCCAACAATGGAACCGTTAATCATTTCTTACTAGAAGATTATCGTTTCAGTTTGTTTCAACGTGACAGATAGAAAATAAATATTACTAAATTAAAAATGCGATAGGCGACAGTTAAGTAATGCTCTATTTTTCCGGCATCGAAATAACTTATTAGGTCCGCAGACAGGGATCGAACCCACTGATGCTGGAGTGCAAAACCAGCAACCATTAATTGATAAAAATGTGACAATTAATTGTGTACGTGAAATCGTTTTACGTCCATAATAATAATGAAAGATCACTAAGTCATTCAACAGAACAGAAAGTGTGCTTCAGTCATTTGGGTACATTATAGAAAATAGGCTAGACTAACTTGTTCCTCCTATGCCACTGCATTATGGCACAGTAACCGTTCACGTTGTTAGGAAAAATATAATAATAATACCCTTGTAGGACATATTTATGTAAGTAGAGATCATCATCGGTCTGTCATCCTTGCAAAAGACTGTTCGGTTACCAGCTGCGGAATGTATAAGTTTTTCTGACGATGAAATCACACTTACACTAACAGTCTTCACGGTCCTCATCTCGTCGATCGTCACGATATTACAAAGAAAAATCTCACAATAGCGCTCGTCGGTCCATTTGTAGATCACAAATTTCCAGCTAAGAGCTGTCCGATACCTGTCCAATCAGTAGACTGGATGCATCGGTGCAGTGGCCGGGCTTTGCCTGCAATAGGGTGGGGGGGGGGTAGCTGGGGACCTATCATGATGAAGTATTGTCCTTATACTTACTTTAAAAAATTATAAATACTCATTTGATATAAAATTTGAATTTTGGTTTAATAGGATGTTCTAGAGTAGCTCACGAAATTCAGAGTTCTTCAGTTTATTGAATGGATCCTTAACATCGATCTCACAATTAAGCATCACCGCTAGAAGTCATAATGACTTCGTACAAGGTCATAAGCGCGGTCTTCAGGGAAAAAAATTATCATACAAAAATCTAAATGTTTTAGCTTCGATTAATCTCTGTTTTTCATTATTACATAACGTCAGCGACTGCTTGAGGCCCAGAGCTTAGGAAGATATCGAATGGAGAAAAGATTAATTGTGTATAAAACCAAATTATTATTAGAAACACCAGCACTAGCGAGCCACGACTTATATATGAAATTTGCATATACTGTTACAATTATACATTTATGCAAATTACGACACAGTTAATCGGCAGTGTTAATAGATTGTTTGCATTCAATTTGATCGTAATGAGTTGAGACTCATGGAAAAATATCTGGATTTACACTTATGCACTTCATATCTGGTAAACGTGTCGGGATATTGACCTATTCCCATCACGACCAGACAAAATCTCCATTATTAGTTTCAAACTGATGTACTTGAAATCGTTTTATGTTCGGATTTTGTGAGTCATTTGTCACAGGTGGCCTATGAGTTATTGATGGAATTTTTATTCAAGTTCACACAAGATATAGCCTCGACTGTACTCGAGACTCATGTGGATAAACATGACAGTGATGTGGAGCAAGCATGAGCTTGTTGAATAGTAAGCATGATGTTGGGGAATCACGACTTTCATTTGATGTAAACTTTATTGTTGGTTATCGCATGTCAATCAAGCTTAATATACTTGCATAATCGCTAGGACCCAACGTACTGATGACGGGCAGGTTAGCATCTTATCAATCGACAAAAAAATGAAATTCAATTCAGAATGTGGAATCACAAATAGATGCTTCTCATTTACATAAGCTTCATAATTCCTTTTCAAAATGGTAGCAATCTATTGTGTAGGCATTTGCTGAATTAGGTCTTAGTCTCTGAGCACTAAATTGTGTTTATATCCATGTTACGCAACACTGTCCTGCATTGCCGTTCTCCCCCCCCCCCTCCCATAATTGACACGGGCCACCAGATGGTAGCCTAAATCAGGACGGATTCGAGATCAAGTCTTAAATCTTACCAATAATTCATAACACTACAACAAATTAAGCTAATTTATGCCTAATAAACTATAAATTCTATGATAATCAAAGGTATTCTTCACTCCCGCTCTTCACAGCTCCCCCCATCTATAGCGGAGCTACCAGATGGTATCCTTCCCACCTGTCCTTCCCTGCTACTCCATCTCTACCAAGAGCCGCCAGATGGTATCCTTCATTCCCGTTCTCCCCTATTTCCCATTCCCAGCTTGAGTTACCGGAAGGTGTAATGTATCTTATGACCTTCGAAGCTTCTCCATTTCCTACGAAAGCCCTCAGATATTGCCCGGGGGCCAATATTCTCATTGTTCTACTGTACACTTTAGAGTTCCTTAGATGACGGTTCCTAAGCTTCCGTGGCCATAGGGAACGTGAGGGCAAGTCATTGCTTGAGGAGCTGAAATTAAATTCCCTGGTGAGGATAAAATTGAAATTTAATTAATGATTGATCAATAGAGGCATAGCCCAGTACTAGTAGGAGTAGTTGCTTCCAGGTTTCACCGGAGTGCCAAAGCGAAGTTGATGCAGACTCCCCCGTAGGGCGGTAATGGCCCAGTTATATGAAGTTTAAATGATATCATAATGGCCAGACTATTCAAAGGCCGTGCAATTACCTCTCCATAACATGTGCGTGAGGAATTAACTAGAGAAGAAAGCGTGTTTTCCTCGGCTGCGCTTGGAGAACTTCGTGGATGGATCCTTTTCATATTTTCTGGACTACACTCAGTGTAACAAGTTCCATACTAACATTTTGGTCAATAAGTTTCTTCACGGGAATATTGAAGAGCTAATGTGGCTATTTATGAGTTAACAGAACATAAAATGAAGATTTT
>SDVV010030472.1:0-11672 GCA_016164225.1 Gammarus roeselii
GTTTTCATCTTTCACCACTACCTCCTTCCCGGTCTCTCCCTTTCTCACCCTCTTCACCTCTTTCCAGAACATCTTTTTGTTCTCCTCAAAATTCTGGCACAACCGTCTGCCCCACCTGGCAGCAGCGTCCTTTTTGGCTCTCCTCACTACCCGCTTCACCTCTTTTCTCCTCTCTTTGTACCTTTCACAAGCCACCTCCGACTTCACCTGCAACCACTCCTCTAACGCACATCTTTTCCGTGCCACCGCCAGTTTTGACCTCCTCGTTCCACCACTCGCAGCCTTTCCTCCTGCACCCGCCCACACGGAAAACTCAACGCCCAGAAATACCAATGTAGGTATGCAGCTCTTTCGTTCACAGCTTTCATTGATGAATTACGTAAGAAAACTGGGCTAAGCCCTCTAAAAGCTTACTCCTGGCACGATGTTGGTCGCTAAAGCTGGTGTCCCTGGAACATGAATAATGGTATTAATCATCCTTCGAGTCGCGCCTCTGCTCGGGGTACCAGAGAGCGCAGACCATCTCTAAGGCGCTGAAACCAGCCCCTCCCCTGGGTACGCTAATTTATTACTTACTTTTAAAACCACAAACTGATCGGACAAGCCAGAAAGAGCAGCCTCAAGATATACTATTTTACTGCTGTTGATCTTAGCCTATACGCAGCTAGAGACTTGGTAATTCTTCAGATTAGATGTCCCAGTCTCATTTACGAAATAGTCACGATGATATTGAGAAGTCCGACGCCAAGCTGTAGAATTACGTCGGTGACTGCGGCCAGAGAGGAAGGTGTCACGACTAACCTGAAGCTATTCCAACCACTGGGCGATCGAACCGGTGGAAATGAGGCTCAAATCAAACATGGATACATTGCTAAAGAATCGGTGTCAAACTATAGCGAGCGGATTGTCTCGAGCCTCGAACCCTAGAATGATCTATAAGGATTGACGAGAGGCAATCCTACGAAGTGCTGCCATCAAGAAAATGAACTAGACAAGATTGAAGAAAGGCCTAATTTAGTTCCGTGCAGATCAGTAATTTATGAAAGTAATAATCTCAAGAGGCAGTAACAAAAATCAAAAATAAACATTAATCTCAAATTGAAAACATTCCTCCCGTGATAAAACCACACACGAATATTTCCTATTATTTTGCGACAAATAAGTCTCTTTCTATGAGCTGCAGGACGTTGTGGATAGAAACAAAGAGAGGGTTGTATGAAGAGGTAATTGTCTCAACTGTGCTCTGCGGAGCAAAGACTTGGGAGGTGATTCGATTTGAGCCTCATTTCCACCGGAGCCTCAACGTGAGTCATAATAGGCTCCCCCGTAGGGCGCGGCTTGGGAGGTGAGAGCCGGACGTTGGGGATGGAAGCAAAAAGAGGGGGTTGTATGAACGGGTAATTGTCCGAACTGTGCTATACGGAGCCGAGACGAGGCTGACAGCAGGAAGTTGAGGGTTGTATGAGGGCGTAGTTGTTCAAACTCTGCTCTGCGAAGCGCTGCTGCTGACACGACTTCGGACCGCACTCATGACGCTGAGTGCGTGTTGCGGGGTCTTACGGCCAGACCATTTGGTGTTAAAGGGCTCAGTTGCACGAGTGCGCGAGAGGAATGTGAGGTGCGCCTTGCCGTCGGCCTAATCCCTTCATGAGGGATTCGGCCTACTATCAGTATCTGGACCATTTTGTACGATCAATAGGCATCGCCAGAATAAATGCAACGTTTCCGTAGCCAAAAAATTGCCAAGATTACACACGTGTTAACAACATGAATAATCGTTGCATGGCACGTTAAAGACAAGGCAGTATGCATTGTATAAAGCCCTGAAATACCACTTGCGTACTACGAAAAGCTTTGTTCTAGCCATGAAACAAAATGTCCTAAAAAATTATCTATTGTAAGAGTAATTATCGTCCCTCTTCTAGATATTGGGAATACGTTTACATTAAATTAAGGGGGTCTACCTCCACCGGAAATAGCAATATACTCTCCGCAATACTACAATGATATAGTCGGGGAACATACTAAACAAAAGACGCTTGAATTCGATTATTTAATATAAAAAAACTATTACAGCTAATAATTGACAAATTAAACAGCAGGACAGATAAAACAAGTGACCTACGTGGATGTCTGTTTGAGAATTCCATTTCCCTACTAATTATTAGATAATAACTACAGGCGACTCATACGAGCGAGAGGTTATAATGCTCAAGCTCGCTCTTGAGAGCTAACTCCGTTGCACGCTGATGGACGCACGCGTGGCACACACCGACAAAAGCGACACCAGAGTGCAGAAGCACTCCGCATTGCTCAAAGCCGAAAGTGGTAGTTGAGAGTACAAGAGTTGATTAGTTAAGATGTAAGAGTATATAACGACTAAAACTTCCAGTAGATTTATTATTGAGAACGCTTAAGAAAAAAAGCTAAAACGGCAAACATTTCCAGCATAAGAGGTCGGTAGGTGGGTAACTTTAGCAGGATAACAAGGTACGAGCACTTGAAATCCCCAGTATCCGTAGGAATACCTTAGATCGATCAAGAAAAAAAAGGCGAAAATGGCCTGCTGATGGCGCTAGAATGTAACGAGACCCCGACAGATGGTCATGTCCTTAACACGCTTGCCAGGCACAGACCACAAAGGTGAAATCAACATATGTGGCTAGTATGTTCGACACCACCTGAAAAAGGATCGGTACTTGAATGAGTACTTGGTGGTGAAGTATTTCGGCCGCATTCCTCTAGTGTTATAAAATATTTACAGAACG
Source organism: Gammarus roeselii (assembly GCA_016164225.1). Classification (NCBI taxonomy): domain Eukaryota; kingdom Metazoa; phylum Arthropoda; class Malacostraca; order Amphipoda; family Gammaridae; genus Gammarus; species Gammarus roeselii. The sequence goes on from SDVV010030472.1 coordinate 2,769, forward strand.
AACCACTATCCTCGCGGAGCAAGAGACTCCGTGCTGATCTGCAGAGGCCCTGCCTACGTTGAGCTAAAGCATCAAATTAAATCAATACTCTTCAAGCCGAGAGCAGAAGAGGTAATAAGACAGTAACCCTGCAGGTTAAACGGCAAATGGCACCTGGGTACGACTCCTGCATCATTTTATCCGAAAGGGCAAGTCATCATGAAAGGAAGGAGTTGGTTTCAGTGGCCTATTCGAGTCTCACCATTGGGCTCAAAAGCACTCGTTTCTTGACAAACCATTGAAACTGTACTGGTTTTGAAAAAAAACGTAGACGCTAAGATCCTCTCTCAGATGACGATCTGGAAATCTTCTAACACTTGAAAAAAACGACCATATTTTCAACAATGATTCCAGAAAGCACGAAAGACAGAGGAACAAAATTGTTATGGTCAAACTGACTAAATCGAAGACATACAAACGAGACATAGTAAAAGCTTGAGTCGACTAACGTCAAAGACATAGGGGAGATTCTCCATTACACTCTCTACAATATTGCAGCCGCAAGTTTAGTAAATTTCTCCCCAATTGCCATTTCAACTCCATAGTTATTCAACTGCCAACATGACGCAGATACAGATACTAGGCCGCATCCCCCAGAAAGGGAGATGGCCGACGGCAAGGCGCACCTCACACAACTTAGCCCTTTTGTGCTAAAGGTTCCGGCCGGTAACACCGCAACATTCACTCTGGGTCACGAGTGCAATCCGAGGATACGTTGTCAGCAGCAGGGCCCGACAGTTTTCACTGGTTTACCCCCGCCGCGTCATAACGGCCGGGCCCCCTTACACACGACCATCCCGACGACGGGATGCCGACGGCGGGAAAGCACATCAGAGCAGCGTCAAAATCAACCATTCACAACCATTCTCCACTCACGCCTGTTCATTGCACGCTCTCTCGCCACCTCCACATTCATGTCTCTTCTTCCCAACGTCTGCTTTACACCATCCATCCACCCAAAACTTCGGTCTACCTCTAGGCCGCATTTATCACCCTTTTCACCAATCTCCCTTCATCCATCCTCTACATGTGCCCGAGCCATCTCAGAACACGCGAATCCACTGTCCTCCAACTTCTTCACCATCCCTGTTCTGATTCGAACCACGTCGTTGGTGATCCGGTCTCTCAGCGTTACTCCAGCCATGCTCCTCAAACATTCCATTTCGAAAACATCCAACCTTCTTCTCTCCTCTGCTCTCACCCAAGTCTCAGTTCCGTAGAGCACAGTTGGGACAACACCCTCATACAGCCCTCTCTCTGCTTCCATCCCCCAACGTCCTACAGCTCATTACACTCTTCAGTGCAACCATTACTTTACATCCCTCCTTCACTTCAGTTTCCACTAGTTCAGTTATCTCCACATGGGAGCCCAGATACTTAAAACACTGAACTTCCTGCAAGAGCTCTCCATTTAAGGGGACACTAATTTTGCTCGCATCGAGAGTCCTCGAGCATCTCATCACTATACTCTTACACACGTTCACGCGAAGCTTCCTCCTCTTACACACTTAATCAAACTCAGACACTAGCCTACATAGCTTTTCCTCTGAATACGAAACAAGGGCTATATCATCAGCAAATAGTAAGTGGCTCGACTGCCAACTCCGCCCATTCGCTTCAAACAGTTCCAAGCCACGACCCAGCACACTCGCATTCACCTCCCATACCACTCCATCCATATAGAGGTTGAACAGCCAGGGAGACATCAGGCAGCTTTGTCTCAGTCACAATTTCACTGTGAACCGATCACTCACCTCGCTTCCCACTCTGACACATGCTCGGCTGCCAACATAGAAACTCTGCACCGCCCACTCCATACAAACGCAACACCCTCCACAGCGCTTCCCTGTCAATCCTGTCGTATGCCTTCTCCAGATCTATAAAGGCCCAGAACACATTTTTTCGTTTGGCATGTACTTCTCACAGACCTGTCTCACTGCTACAGTCTGATCGGCACACCCTCTACCACTCCTAAAGCCACACTGTTCCTCTACAATTACGCAGTCCGTACAGTCTCTAATCCGTTTGATCAGCACTCCCCCGTACAACTTACCAACCACACATAACAGACTGATACCTCTCAACTTGCAGCATTCATTTTTATCTCTTTTGCCCTTATATAGTGGAACAATGCAGGCACTGCGCCACTCCATCGGTAACACGCCTGCCACATAACACAAGTTCAGTAACCTCACCAACCATTCGACAATCGTTACTCCACCCTTCTTCAGGCATTAGGTCGCAATGCCATACAAACCAGGGTGTTTTCTTGCTTTCATCACCTCCACCGCCTCCTGCACCTCTTCCCTGGTAATACCCAACAAGTCTTTCTCCCAAAACTGGCATCCGAGCACCACCACCCACAGCAACTATGACAGCCTCTCTGTCATCCTCGACATTCAACAACACATCAAAATACTCGGCCCACCTCTTTCCAACAACAACTGGCCGTTTTCATTCTTCACCACTTCCTCCTTTCCGGTCTCTTCCTTACTCACCCTCTTCACCTCTTTTTGTTCTCCTCGAAATTCTGGCACAACCGTCTGCCCCACCAGGCATCAGCGTCTCTTTTGGCTCTCCTCACAGCCCGCTTCACCTCGTTTTTCCTCTCCTCTCCCTCTCTTACATGACGCAGTTCATAAATTTCGCCACGGCCGGTGTACAACCCGAAAGCTGATACCAAGCGAGATGTGCAGGGTACTAGCGGTGCAGGCCCCCATATTTGACATACCCTTCAGAAAAATTCAGGCTGTTTCGAAGACTTCCATTGATCACGTAGTGACGTGATGTGATCGAGCCTGTCGGGTGCAATGTTTGGGCACGATGTCATGACGTGCTCGGCCGTATCGGGCGCGCCTCAGTATCGCAAGCGAAGTTCGAAAGAGGCGTTCCTCAGTCTATGATAGTATGACTGGAGGGCCGTATGGTGACCGTACAGTCTATAGATTTGATAGACGAAGCTTTCAAGCGCGTTGAAGTGTGTCCATCAGACGTCGAACAGCAATTTGTGCTGCATCAAGCAATAGACAAAGTGTATAAAATTAAATTCAAGAGATCGGGTTTGCTACTGCGTAAAATCAATGTACAGGAATTTCTGAAGAACTGAGGCCGAATGTTCCGAGTATTCTCCAGGTGGCAGCAAGGAGATCAACACTCACCCTACCCGGCTCCTAGGATTCGCTGTCGGTCTCAAGGTGCCAGGGTCAATGTGCCCCAAAATCTGCTAAGGGGGAAGATGAAGACGAGACGAGAAAATGAATGTCACGCACGATATCTACTCAGTATAGGGAATCTCGCGCATGAGAGCAATAAAAATTTAACAATAAGAAAGAGTCGTAGAAAAAGGTTGCAAGAAAGAGGTAGCATGAGAAAGGTGGAGGTAAGATGGACGCAATTTAAAAACATTAAATAGACGTACAAAAAAAGCAAATGAGATAAAACGTAAGGTTGGGGAAGAAAGGAAAGATAGTGAAGTGTGAAGAAGAGAAGAATGTGAATGGAAATAAGGGTGTTCATCCTCCGGTTGGGCAGTGTCTCCGTGCGACCCGTGAACCTAACAGGTGAGTAGGGAGGGGGGAGCACAGCAAGAATGGAAAGTTAAGGACCGTAGAGCCTGTAGGGGAGGTTACGGGAATATTCATCAAAGATATAGTATCAACGCTTGGTATAGATTGAGGAAGAGGTAAATCAGTGCCATAAATGAAAGAAACGCATTTCAGAGAGACAATTTAGCTCCGCATGATCTGCAAGCAGAACATTGCAACCAATCGTCCGAAATTATAAGGACATTGACATCATTCATTACATATACTGGAAAACCAATGTAATGTCACCAATGCTTGGAGTGTACCACACGAAGAGCATGGTGAGCGTAACTAACGGTCATTTAAAGACAGAACTGTAGCAACAAATTTTACAGCGGCAGGGGAGAGGAAATAAAATTGATTGAGACGATCATCATGCTTGATTATTCATTCAAAAAATACATTCGTGTTGACACAAAAAATGGCCAGGAGTGTTCTGAGCTTCAAGTGCATGCGACGACAGCTTTGCTCAGCTTGAAGGACTAAGTGCCAGTTCAAAAACGTTCAATTTGAGAACCAAATCGTGAAATTGATGACCCCAGTAAAAATAACAAAAAACTAATAACTGAGGCTGATCAGATACAGACACTAGGCCGCATCCCCCAGAAAGGGGGGTGGCCGACGGCATGACGCATCTCACACCCTCATACGCTCACACTCAGAAAACTTAGACGTTTTGTGTTCAAGGGTCTGGCCGGTAACCCCGCAACACACGTCTGGGTCACGAGTGCAGTCCGAAGATCCGTTGTCAGCAGGAGGGCACGACAGTTTTCACTGGTTAACCCCCGCCGCGTCATAATGCTCTCCCCTTCCCCACGACTATCCTGACAAATGGATGTCAAGGGGGAGGATGCACATCAGAGCAGCGTCAAAATAAACCATTCACAACCATTCTCCACTCACGCCTGTTCATTGCACGTTCTCTCGCTACTTCCACATTCATGTGTCTCCTTCCTAACGCCTTCTTCACACCATACATCCATCCACCCTAACTTCGGTCTACCTCTAGGCCTGCGACCACTCGCCTCTGTATTCATCACCCTTCATCCATCCTCTCCATGTGCCTAAACCATCTCAGAACATGCGAATCCACTATGTCCTCCTACTTCTTCACCATCCCTGTTCTGATTCGAACCACGATATCCGTAAATTGGATTACGTTAGCTACAGATATATAAATATGTACACCTACTTACAGGCATCATCAATTGAAGCGAAACAGGAACTTAAAATATCAACGACTATGCTCAAACCGGCGGCGGAATCAAACCGGAATGCAGGCGATTATACCTCTGCTAACGCTCCTAGCCAGTGGCGGAACCAAATCGGATAGCAGGCGATTAAACCTCAGCTACCGCTCCCAGCCAGTGGCGGAACCAAATCGGATAACTGGTGATTAATACTCAGCTTCCGCTTCCAGCCAGTGGCGGAACCAAGTCGGATAACGGGAGATTAAACCTCAGCTACCGCTCCTAGCCAGTGGCGGAACACAGTCGGAGGGGCGATTGAGCCCCAGCTACCGCTCGTCGTCAGTGGCGGAACCAAGTCAGACAGCGGCGATTGAACCGCAGTTACCGCTCCCAGCCAGAGGCGGAACCAAGTCGGACAGCGGGCGATTAAACCTCAGCTAATGCTCGCAATCAGTGGCGGAACCAAATCGGACTGCGGCGATTAAATCCCAGCTGCCGCTCGGAGCCGGAACAAAGCTGAGCAGCGGGCAATTAAACTTTAGCTACCGCCCACAGCCAGTGACTGAACAAAGCAAGACATAGGCGTTTAAAATACAGCTACCGGTCACAGCCGGAACGAAGTTAGGCAGCGGGCGATTAAACCCCGGTTACCGCACGCAGCCGGAACGGAGTCGGACAGCGGGCGATTAAACCCCGGTTACCGCACGCAGCCGGAACGAAGTCGGACAGCGGGCGATTAAACCCCAGCTTATGCTCGCAGCTGGTGGTGGAACAAAGTCGGACTGCAGAACATTAGAATATAGAGACGATTTATACTTTGAAACTAACATAGATGACTGACCTTTTGCACATACATCTGATACCTGAGTGTTCCCAATTTAGAGAGTACCTCACAGCAGCGCTCTGAATTATTCAGTTCTAATAAACCCATCAGGATCATACTCCAGGGAGCCTCATCAGTTTCAGGATACGTGAAATGAAGTGAAAGGGTGGCAAGCAATTAAGGGAATTAAAAACCGAGCAGTTCGAGGGGCATCATAAAGAGATCACGATTATGGTCAGGAACATTTGGTATCGCTTCGCATTCTTCCAAAAGCACAATCACGCATGCAATTATAATTTGCACGGAAAGGAGCATGAAAATACCCTACTTTAAAATATTGATTCGATAATAAGATTCAAATGATCCGAATTTATTCAACCACCATCAGAAAAGTTAGCGAACAAACTTGATCAGAAGTCTGCTAAATGGAACACGAATCGCTCATTTCATACGTTAAGGGCGAACGTCATGGAGAGCATGATCATCAACCCTTAGAAAGCAAACTAGTGGTGATCAGCAGTGGCCAGAGCTCGTCCTTGGAGGAACTTGTCAAGGAGTAAATTCAAGACAAAACAATTCTATGCGAAGATTTCACCCTACCCGTGAGACTATTACTGAACTTCTTTCAAATTCAGTCTTGAAAGCCTTTCTCGGTTTTGCACAGGAATGGGGGGGGGGCCTCCGCATGAAACGAGCGCCTCGTGCCAGTACACAATGTGAAAACAAGCAGGCCTCGTAGACCCACTAACAACAGGCAGTCCAAGAGTATGCCCCACAAAGGCGTGTGTTGCATGGTTGTGAACAGAGTCTGTAAACTTAGATGTTCGATGACGGCGGCACCTTCATTAGCTTCATACTTCGAGTATACTCCCTAGATAACGAAACAACTCGCATTGTTGAGTTATTAAACTCATTCCATCGTTAGTTTGGTATCAAGTGAAAAAATGGTAGTTACCTAGATTTCAATGGGCGGCCTTGGCAAACTTCAACACCATATTCAATACAAAGGATTGCAGAGAAACTGCTGAAGACTTCAAATAGTTGATAATTGCGACGTTGAGAAAATGTTTTCATTTTCAACTAAATAGCTATGTAGAAGATAATCTTCTTACCCACTTAGGAGAATTTAATTTTATTTTTCACAAGTTCAGTCTATTCAAGGTTCTTCATGAGGTAGCCTTACCAATAATGTCAAATGCACAAAAGCAGCCTACTGTTAATCGAGAGGATGCACTGATGAGCCTGATAAGCAACAACATAGGCTAAAACTGAGGCACCGATACTGTGAGGGAGGCGGGGGAAGGGGTGGTGCCTCCAATAGGGGGTTGCCGTCTCGTGCCCCACCACTGCCGCTAATCCCCGCCGACACTCTCTCCGCGGGGGTCAGAGTGTCGGCCACCTGCTGCCGCCGGTAGTGCGAGACACTGCGTGGAGTGACCTCGCAGCTTTCGACACTCTCCAACTGAGAAGAGTCTTGTGGCAGTAGCTGGCCACAGCGTTCAGCCCCGCCGCCCTCGTCGCTTGTGTTGTGTTGTGTGATGGACTGCCTGTTCCTAGAGCGCTAGTAGGAGGTGCCTTCAGGAGGCTGAGCCAGTTTCATGTTCTCCTTCAACGACATCTGGCGACGGAGCTCCTGGAGGTACTGCTTGATCGTGAATGATCGTTGCCAGGTGCTCAGGGGACCCATCACCTTGCGGTCAACCTGAACAGAAAAGCACAACATCATAAGGCCTGAATAGATTAGAGTGACGAGGCTTTCTAGTGCACTGGAGACATCGTCCTTCTAGCGTTGGATGTCAGACCAGCATCAAGATAGCCTTCGCTTTCTCTTCTTTTAATGATTAATGTTTACTACTGCGCAAAGTTCTTTACGCGGCGAACGTCAATGGTATGTACGGGTGCCACAAGAGGTACAGGAACTCCTAAGGTGCTGAAGTCATATGGTCCCAGCGGTCCCCGGATGGCACTAAGGAGGATAACACACTGCTTGCTCTGCTTCAGAGCCCCAAGGATTCGCAGTAGTTTTTAAGGTGCCGGGCTACGCGCTCCAACACCTGCTGAGGGGGAAAATGAAGAAGAGACTTAAAACGTAGATCCCATGCATGTAATCTACACTGTGTGTAGGGAATTCCACGCATGAGAACAACAAAAACGGAAAAAAGGAATAGTAGCTAGTAGAAAAGGTTGCATGAAAGAAAGAGTGCAACTTGGCTGTTATTTGCCACCCGAAAGGAGAATAGTTAGAACCGGTAGTGTATGTTTACGTGTGCGTGTGTGTCTGTGTGCGTGTCTGCGTCTGTGTGCGTATCTCTGAGTGTTCGTGCGCGTATTTGTGGGCAACGAATAATAGAAGAGTTGTTATGAAGGAGCATGAGACCAGTTTAAGAAAATTCTAACTAAACATAAGATGCAAATGAGGTAAATCAAAGTTAAGCAAATCAGGACGAGGGAGAAAAGGAGAGATAGTTAAGGGTGAAGAAGAGGAGAGTCAGAAGGGAAACAAGTGTTCACCAGCCCGGTTGGGCGGTGACTCCGGAAGGTTGAATTAAAAGAATACTTTTGCCTCACGTCGGATTGTTCACACATCCCATGGAACGTGAATTGGGTTGATACAGTCGCGATAAAAAGTTTGCTGAAACGTTCATTTCAATACCTGTACAGTGGTGCAGTAAATGTCATGATCATTTCAAACTGTAGCAGGAGATACGTTCAACAAATATTCTGTTTTGGATGACCACATGGAAAGAATGTGAAAATTGACTTACCCAAAAATGATAATAATAGCGTCAATGTTCTCCTCCATGACATGATAGCTTTGAATGATGCATGGCATGATAGCTGATGCATGACATGATAGCTTTAAATGAAGCATGACATGATAGCTGATGCATGACATGATAGCTTTAAATGATGCATGGCATGATAGCTGATGCATGACATGATAGCTTTAAATGATGCATGGCATGATAGCTGATGCATGACATGTTAGCTTTAAATGATGCATGGCATGATAGCTGATGCATGACATGATAGCTTTAAATGAAGCATGACATGATAGCTGATGCATGACATGATAGCTTTGAATTATGCATGGCATGATAGCTGATGCATGACATGATAGCTTTAAATGATGCATGGCATGATAGCTGATGCATGACATGATAGCTTTGAATGATGCATGACATGATAGCTGATGCATGACATGATAGCTTTAAATGAAGCATGACATGATAGCTGATGCATGACATGATAGCTTTGAATGATGCAT
>SDVV010030473.1:0-11672 GCA_016164225.1 Gammarus roeselii
ATCATCTAAAATACACACTTGGAACGGGATTTCAACAGGTCTTCATGATTCACTTGAAATACACACTTGGAACAGTATTTCGAAAGGCCTTTATGGCTATCACTAAAACTACCCACTTGGAACGGGATTTCAACAGGTCTTCATGACTATCTCCTAAAATACCCACTTGGAACAGGATTTCGACAGGTCTTCATGATATCACATAAACTACCCACTTGTAACTGGATTTCAACATGTCTTCATGATTATCACCTAAAATACACACTTGGAACGAGATTTCGACAGGTCTTCATGCCTATCACGTATAATACACACTTTTAACGGGATTAAGACAAGTCTTCATGACTATCACCTAAAATACCCCCATGGAACGGGATTTCAACATATCTTCATGGTCGTCTCCTAAAATGCCCACTTGGAACAGAATTTCGACAGGTCTTCATGACTATCACATAAACTACCCACTTGTAACTGGATTCCGACAGGTCTCCATGATTATCAAATAAAATACACAATTGGAACGAGATTTCGACAGGTCTTCATGACTATCACAAAAAACACACACTTTGAACAGGATTTCGACAGGTCTTCATGACTATCACGTAAAATACACACTTGGAACGGGATTTCGACAAGTCTTTACGACTATCACCTAAAATACCCCATTTGAACGGGATTTCGACAGCTCTTCGTGACTATCGCTTAAAATACACCCTCGGAACGGTATTTCGATAGGTCCTCATGACGATCACCTAAAATACACACTCGGAACGGTATTTCGACAGGTCTTCATGACGATCACCTAAAATACACACTTGGAACGGTATTTCGACAGGTCTTCATGACGATCGCCTAAAATACACACTTGAAACGGGGTTTGAGATCAAGCAGCGATCTGATGGACGCGGCAACTTGTTCTCATTGGTCAGAATATGAAGGTTCGGGTAAGAGGGAGTTTCCAGCACTAATAAAGCATCTAATTGACTCGTTAGTGGCTGTGGGTTTCCGTGCGATGAGTGAATAGCGTGAGTAAATTCAGTCAAAGCTTCTTCAACTAATTGAGAAGATTACAAATGTCTTTCCTATGAAATCCACAACTTTGAGAAGCGGAATGTAATCGATACTAAGGAAGTTTAAAAAAAATCCCTTCCCTGTTCACAAGTGGGTCGGTTTTACTCTTACGTGACCTCAGCCATGCCAAATCTTCTTAGAGGTGCGCGGTCGACGAGGGAGCTCGCAAATACTTGTCAGAGCTCCCGGGGAGATGGACCTTCAAAACACAGAAACATCGAATTCAAAAACCCATAATGGCACGGAACACCATAAATTGAATTTGAATAGCTTTACCTAAGCTAAAATTGAACATGTTGTCTGAAAACAAACCTCTCGAACGCATTGGGAGAGGAGTCATTCCACGTATAAACCTCTTGAACGCATTGGGATAGGAGTCTATCCACGTATAAACCTCTTGAACGCATTGGGAGAGGAGTCATTCCACGTATAAACCTCTTGAACGCATTGGGAGAGGTGTCATTCCGCGTATAGAATTGTGCCATTACTCCTGATTCGTTTGATATTTTCAAAAGTATGGTTCACGAGATCTTTCTAAGCTGAGCTGTCTAGATTTCATAATAAAGTTATTTAATTGCTGGTTTGCATTTATAAAAATTGACACTGATAAAAGAGTGGATTAGTGTCTATTCTCGGTCGCCAGCACAAGTTCATTGACATTGATAGCAGTGAGTAATCAATGTCGACAGAGGTTTGTCAATATCCTCTTCTTGAAGGAACGTGGAATTTGTTAAGCACAGATTGTCTTTGGTGAACAAAATGACTTTGAAAGACAATTACAATATTCTTGTATTAATAACTATCATAAAAAGTATGAGTTAGACACTGAACAAACTCTATCGTGTCTGTATTCATTTTTTTTTGTGTGTTTAAAGCATTTTACATATTGATAAGGATTCAGTTTAATAAGAATTTCATTCGCGTAACCATTTCCTTAAACTATTTGTTGAATACTTTAGAACTGTTTCCTAACAAATATTGATTACATCAGAATAAATTTAAATATCATACCTAAGCTTGGGTTGGAATTAATTTATTCCAGAACCAAGAGTTTTAGTCCCAACACTTTCAAGATTTTCAGAGACAGCAAACTTTTGCTGGTGGCCAGGATCGTGTGTAGAAACTGTGACCAAAACTATTCACCGATACGATTATTTTAATGGAATGTTTGCTTTTATTGCGACATGAGTTCGATGTTTGTGGGGTTATAGGGCGTTGTATCAAGACCTCCTATAAGGAGGTCCATCTCCATCGGAGCCCAGGCGAGTCTTTGTAAGCATCCTTTAGGTCGTATCCTCTGAGGAGACTTGCGTAAGCATTCATGCTCTGGTCACGTATGAGTAAAACCGGCTCAAAGTGAACTGGAAAGGGTTTCGCCAAAGGCATTTTTAGTTTCGATTGAAATATTTTCCGCTTCTCGACTTTGTTGCTTTAGTCTTCATTTTATGAGCACTCAACAGAAAAGTTCAGGCCTGTCCCTTCTGGCAGTATTGGTTTCTGCCATACTTCCACGCAATTGTTCTTGATGACGTGCACGCTGCTTGGGTAATCACTCTTCTCATGCGTGAGGGATTCCTCTGCAGGATCGTGTCTCAAACGTGCAAGAACGCATGATATTCTGTCGTTCACTTGTTGAATTTCTCGCTGTGTGCTTTCATTTTGGCGTGCACACTGCGCTAGCGAAAATTATTCATACTTCCACTTCAGTCTTGAATAACATCAGACCAAGAAATGGAGACACCGTTCGAACAAACACTGTTCCATAGACAGGCCTTTTAATTTTCAGACGCCATACGAAGGGGCTTGCATAGGCTCACGCACAAGCTCCGGTGGAGAATAGTCCCATAATCTTACCAAATCTAATGTATTTTTAGTTAATTTAGATAACAGAAAACTGCATGAGGGTAATCCAGAGTTCTTGTCTAGGGTATGGGAACAATATAAAACTGAAAGGTTGGAATCTCCGTGACCACCATTCCAACGTACGTTGGCCTATGATGTGCCACCTTCAATTTTCCCCGAGACATGGCCAGAAGACCCCGAAAGATGTCTCCACCATTATATTCAACGGCCCTCAAATCAGAGAGACCTCTGTCTTAAATGAAATCTAACTAAACTCTAGAATGTATTGTTTCTTCTCATACTAGATTGCGTTGATATTATATTTCATGAACTTCGCGAGCTACGAAGGAGCTTTCTAATGCTTACCTCAGACCTCCGTTGGAGACGATTCCTTATGTGTAATCAAATTTAACTTCTGTCACCAGATTTGTTGACGTTCCGATTTGTCTTAGATTCCGCAGTTTTTTATCCGTTGTTCAAGTCAGTGCAGAAGATTTACTGATATCTATTGCAGATCAAATTCTTGAATAAACTGTAGTAATCTCTGTACGCAAACCAAATACAATTTCAAGCTGAGTTGATGTAAAATACATCTAACAACCTTAATCAATCAAATAACTCGCAACCTTGCACCGTTAATCATTTCCTCTTCTGTTTATGTATGCATTTTTTAATGGGATCCGAAGGCCCCAGGAAGATGCCTTTACCTACCTAAGGCCCCCAAAGAAAATGAAGACCCCTGGCCCAAACGCTCGCCAGAGGTTGCGGCTTCCAACCATACTACTGCCACCTCCAACCCTTCTGGAGTTACGGCCTACCCTCTCTACCTTAACAAAGATCCGATCTTTAATTCCCCGAGTTGAGAAGTTTACAAGCTAATTTTACCTTACGTGGCGTCACTATCAGCTCGATATTTTTTTATCAAAATCGTGTATTCATTTCTACGCGTCGAACTGTCCTAGAAGCGGTCTCTATCCGATTTCATGTAAAATCATGTACATCATGAGGGGTTTCTGGGCAGATTAGTTCATCTGTAATTTTAGTATATCTTATCTACCTGTACGCGAATCTATTACTCAGCTTGAGCCATATAAACTAATCAAAATTGCATATAACTTTTAATTACCTAAACTACTTTCAATATGGTTCAACTCTGCAGTCTTGAGTATAAATGTTTAACTGAAATCCGTATATTTATATATAGTCTTGCGGTGGCTGATTAGATGGCACACTCACTAATAGGCGCTCCCGGTTCCACCCACCCCGAGAAGAGCTAACCTAAAATCGAACGGAGTGAACGGATTCTGCGGCGGTTGCGTGACATCAGTCTATCCTTGGTGTTATTGAACCGCTTTTGATCGGGTATCATTTGATCATGTGTCCTTCAATGTTGACGGTAGGATAGCAAAATTTGGAAGGAAACGTACGATAGTGAACAAATAACACTTGATGTATGTATTATTTTTCTCAATACCTAATTTGGGTCGAGAGAAGGTGGGTGTAATTCCATCATATTTTCTCAAATATTGACGCATAAATAATACATTTTTGAAAACTTATGTCGAATCGCAAATTTATTTTCCAATATATATTTTTGGTCAGATCATAACATTGGTCCTAGGAGAGGGTGAGAGCCGAACCAAGTATTCCTTTTTTCTGATCAAAATGATGTACTTACCAAAAATAAACTATGAAATCATAAATAGTTAGCACTTTTACGTTCGTTTTCCAAATTTTATTACCCTATCGTCAACAAAGAAAATATTAACAAACGACATCCGATCAAATGCTGCTGAATCACACCAGAAATAGACCGACGTTACGACGTTACGACGTTACGTTACGCAGGATCCGTTTGCTCCAGCTCGGGTTTAGTTTGCGCTTCTTGAAGTGGGTTGAGGTAGTTTATGTATTTCTTTGTAATATGGTGAGGGTGGTGGCTGCTTATGTGTCAGCAGATACAATGTCGCAGGATTGCGGCTCTCGTGTGAGATATGTCGCTGGATGGCGGCTCTCGTGTGAGAATGTCGCTGGATGGCGGCTCTCGTGTGAGAATGTCGCTGGATGGAGGCTCTTGTGTGAGAATGTCGCTGGATGGCGGATTTTTGGTGGGTAGGGGTGAAGGGGCGACGGCGGTGTGGATAGGTGGGCGTGGAGTGTCGGTGTGGCAGGTGTATTGAGTGTTGCAGATGAATGGGTTATAATCGGGTATCAAGTATTGTGTGTTGGTATCAATTGAGATGTTTTGGTGTATACATAATGTTATTATTGCAATTTTCAACTGCGTAGGCGTTTTCATGTAATTCATTACATATCTTTATATAAATAAGATAAGCAAACATAGATATATAGTTTAATTTTATAAGTAACAATTACATAATATTTTGGAATGAAATGTCAATATTCCGCACATATTTTGGTTGCAGGTATTTTTTATTTCGGGATACGTTTACGACGTATGTCTCGACTTTTGTATCATTTGTCCGTAATTTTTTCTTGTTGAAATGTTGGATAATGTTATTTACAAGAATATTTCGACATAGATGAAACGCAAAGTAAAGACAGTACGCTCCACAGACCAATGAATGTTTACGTTGATGTGGTTTCTTTAATTTAAAATGTATATTTGCATGAGTTTGTAATATGAAGCTACATTTTTACCGTAGGTTAATGGATTAAATTCAAATAAATCATAAATGATAGTTTGTTCATATTTCTAAATATGAGGATCCCGTGACTCATTTGTTGGGATTGCTTTCGCTGTTAACAATCATGTATCCGTCTATGGGATTCATGGGCATTTGTTCTCGGTGGCTTCTGTTTGTCTATGGGTGGACTCTTCAGTGGCTGCTTCTTGGTACTAATAAAATAAAGAAACCTATTATCGCACAATGGGTATTGTATGATCATGGGACCTCTTGACGCTGTATGGAGACGAGGTAATGTAGACGCTACCACGCTTTATTGAAAAGAGTGGAACAGATGCTGTGATTTGCATCGTACTGGGGCACGAAGGTGACGAAGCATAGATCGGAGTATTAATATGGTATAATTAGATGTATGTATTAGTGATACTAACGTATTATGATTAGGTTTTATGCAAACGGACGGCGCCAGACATGACTCGCGTCTCTACGACAGCTTTCAGGACCAATCCCAAGCTTCCGACTTGAGTGAAGATGTCTTGTATTTGTGTATATTCATATCATATATTTATTGTTTCTTGAAATAGCATGGTAGGTTTATTAGATCTATTATTACTCGACACTCTGATGCAGCTAAGCAAGACATGGACCAGAAGGAGTCACATCCTGGACAAAACAAAGATTTCATTTACATGGAAAGTTGTCAAGAGAGGGGCAATCATGCGAAATGTACGAGTGTGACCTTAAAATCTGGGTTCTGTTCTCTATTGACTTAACCCAATCATTACAAAAACCCTCGGACCCCGTTGCACAATCTCTCTAACATAGCAATGAAACTTGGGGCACATCCACATTTACTTGACCAAAAGTCCAAAAGACTACAAATGAGGTGAAAAATATATCTCTATACCAGGACCTGACCGATCATTAAATCCTGTTATAAAACGAAGGATATGCTAGGGTACAATGATGTAACCCGCAAGGTTGCTGTACGTATTTACACCACCTAAATTTACAATCCTGCTCGAAAGATCGCTCACTGAAGACTTGCAGTAACACAATAACTCATATGATATATGCAGTCATGAGATATCTGCACTCTTGGGAAACCACCACTCATACGATAGGGCACTTAGACTCGCAGGAGACTCTTTGTTATCATACATTAACATATAAATCGCTAGTTATGTAGGTTAGGCGTGATTTACATTCTAGAATTATGTTGACTGCGATCCTCACATCACAAAGCTATATTAAAATGGCAACACACACCTACACATACAGAAATTTTATGGAAAAACACTCCGTTATAGCATATTGTTATATTTGATGACATCAACACCGATTCCTATCATAATTTCGAATAATACAGTCTATATTATTTGATGTGTTAGGTAGCATAAGATATTTGCTGGATGATGTATCATGAGGCTAATCCTAAATGCAATAAATTGATATACAGTAAACATCTAAGAAAACCCAGTTTGTAACACAAACAAAATCTTCTATAACTAAAAGGAACTACGGCAACAATCATATAAGAATGTGAAATGTACACGAAACATCACTATTATCCAGTTCCAGACCAATTACACCTGAAATAATGTGCTCTGTGTAAGTTACAAAACGTAATAATCCCTAAATTCTTATGAATCTATAAGATAAATGGTTCAAAATTCGATTCTAAAAAGGACTGAATCCAATATCTAGCCGTATTTCGTTCCAATATTTCTAACACATCAACAAATTTTGTGTAATGAATACACATAGAAGTATTAATTCTATGATAATCGTTCAAAATCATACAAGAACAATAAAATCGCAATGTTTATTCTATATTAGCCGATAAATACGATACAACTGGGGCATCCTACCAATTCCAAATGACGTATGGTACTCCGGTATACCATGTGTACGATCAATCGAGGTGTGATACAGGTATACGTAACCGACATTGTAAAAAATAAACTGAACTAAATATTAAATGATCATTTATCTCGAGTGCCACGCATCTGTAACGGTTCTGTTGTATCGATACCTGGGTGTTATGAGGATAGCCCGTACTGCGTACAACCGCAGGTAGAGCGGGGCGGATAGCACCATGTTTGCACTGAGCGATTGGTTCCCAAGGCATGGTCCAGGCTCGTACCTCCAAGCGTCGGTGGGCACTGTAACACCACTGCACTACTCGGGCCAGTGTGGACATTGTACCATACTAGTACACCCACATGTTTAGAGCATGCACGGGGACGTGGTGGTCACGCACGGAGAGATGCTGGTCACTCGCTGAGAGATACTGGTCACTCACTGAGAGATGCTGGTTACGGGGAGATGCTGGTCACTCATTGAGAGGTGCTGGTTACGGGGAGATGCTGGTCACTGACTGAGAGATGCTGGTTACGGGGAGATGCTGGTCACTTATTGAGAGATGCTGGTTACGGGGAGATGCTGGTTAATCACTAAGAGAGGCTGGTTTCTGATGGATTTTGTTAACTAAATCAACTGATAATGAAAATGAAATCGAATGTCATGACATAAAATAAACCAATAATTTGTATCACTCTATCTGATTATGATGATATATACCCAACACTATCTAAATTATGTGAATTTATAGCTAATAACCTAATGAATCTCTGGTAACTATTCAAAATCGCATAACAGTAATAAAATATTTACAAAATTCTCTATCATCCGCTGTGTGACTCTATTGAGCTCTGATCAATCTCACCTGACAAATCGAGATGCGTAGCGAGATTTTAGGCTAGGGGACTCTATCCTCACAACCCTTATCAAAAACTGTTTTATGAGAATATACTTACATGAAAAAATGTATAATGAACATAGGTGGCAGCATTATGCCGACTATCACGTGATCATTATCTTGACTCGTGGGTCATTCATACTTGGCACCCCTTGCTGAGCTCCCACCTGTTGGCTCCACCCTCAGCCTATCCTTGAGGTAGCGTGACAGGAGTGTGAATTGTACGGACACGAAGAAAAAGTATGTTCGTGCAAACAGTGAACGGAAGTGCTTAACAACACTAGATCAGCGTTTCCCAGAGAGTGCACTCAAGCGTACCACCAAACACTTTCAGCTCAAGAAAAGCGTAGTAGCTCTCATCACAAGAAAAAAAATTCCTGCAGGAAGAAGTACATTGGTCATATAGATACATGACCGACGGACTCGAAAGATGTGATCAACCTGGAGAAAGAGCATGACATTAAAAGTCTTATTATTATATCCTACTATTGCTATAAATAATAAATACTTGCAAATAATGAACATCTAAAACACAAAACAACAATCACAATCCAACCACAGCCTGGTTGCATGCATGCGGTGAGCAATCACCTTCTGGTCTGGGTCTTGCTTAGCTGGATCAGAGTGCTGAGTAATTATAGCATTAATAAACCTACCATGCTATTCCAATAAACAGTAAATATATATTGTATAAAAATACACAAATACAAGACATGTCCACACAAGTCGAAAGCTTGGGAGGGGTCCTGAAAGCTGCCGCAGGGACGCGAGTCATGTCTGGCGCCATCCGTTCGCCTAAAACCTAATCTAAATACGTTAGTATCACTAATATATACACCTAATTATACCATATCTATACTACGATCTATGCTCCGTCACCTTAGCACACAATACAATGCAAATCACAGCATCTGTTCCACTCTTTTCAATAAAGCGTGGTTAGCGTCTTCATTACCTCGTCTCAGGACAGCGTCAAGGGGTCCGATGAACATGCAATACCCATTGTGCGTTAATAGGCTTATTTATTTGGTTAGTGCCGAGAAGCAACCGCTGGGTAGTCCACCCATTGACAAACAGGAGCCACCAAAAACGAATGCCCATGAATCCCATAGACGGATACATGATTGTTAACAGCGACAGCGATCCCCACAAATGGGTCATTGGATCCTCATGTTTAAAAAGAGGAATAAACACTCCTTTTCGATTCATCTGGGTTTAATCCGTTTATATACGGTAAAAATATAGCTTCATAGTACAAAACTCATGCAAATATACATTTAAAATTATTTAAACCAAGTCAAAGTGATCATGCATTGGTCTGTGGAGCGTATTGTATTTCCTTTGCGTATCATCTATGTAGAAATATACCCGTAAAAAGATTATCCAATGTTTCTACAACAAAGAATTACGGAAAAATTATACAAAAGTTGAGACTAACGTCGTGAACGTATCCGGAAATAAAAATATCCGCATCCCAAATATGTGCGGAATATTGACATTTCATTCAACGAGCAAAGTATTATGTAGCTAATTGTTACTAGTAAAATTAAAGTATATATCTATGTTTGCCTATCCTATTTATATAAAGCCATGTAGTGAGTTACATTAAAACGCCTACGCAGTTGAAAATTGCAATAATAACCTTATGAATACACCAAAACATCTCAATTGATACCAACACACAATACCTAATACCCTATTATAATTCATTCATCTACACCACTCAATACGCCTGCCACACCGACACTCCACGCCCACCTATCCACACCGCCGTCACCATTTCACCCCTACCCACCAAAACTCCGCCATCCAGCGACATTCTCACACGAGAGCCGCCATCAATCGACATTATGTCTACTTGTGTCTTGCACGTACAAACTTGCGGTGTGAGTCTCTGGTGTAGCACTTTTTTAGTTCAGTCCGAAGCCATCACATTGCAGTCTTGTGGGTAGAGAGTCTTGGGTGAATCTCTCCCTCAGGGCTCAAGAGAGGAATGGGCTGAATATCGATACGATACAAAAATCATATCAAGTTGAAGTCACTGTCTCTTGATATGAGCTAGAAAAAGTGCCTATAGCCCCCAGGAGCGGAGGTCATATGTAATAGTGAGTGATGCGAATCATACTCAATCAAAGAGAGCGGGACAGAATACTGGTGGCGCAGGAAGACCACCAAATCAACCGAAATAATGTTTGACTCCTCTCTGTCTTTCCACTTATAAATATGTTGTGGGCCTATTACATGTATGTGAATGTCGGGCTTGGATACATCCCTGAATAGGTGGGCTGACAGGCTACCGTATAGTTAACCGCTCTCTCTATATAAGGTAATTCAACTTCTGTGCGACACTTGGTGAAATACAGCTCTTTAAAACCTATTGCTACCCTATCTACGGCGACTCACTGTGGTGTAAATTCACACGAGTCACTACCAGTAAACTGAGAGTAGCATACAAAGATATTTTCCGGAGGTTGATTGTTGTACCTAGAAGAATGAGTGCTATATGTAGCTTTGTGTTCGCTGCAAATAATGTTGACTGTCTCAAGTTACGAGCTAGAAAAGTGCCTATTGCTTCTAGGAGCGTATTTCAAATTCTAACAATCCCTTCCTGGAGGCATATTGTAATAGTGAGGGATATGAATTATCTCCAATAATAGAGAGGTGGGACAGAATCCTGCTGGTGCAGGAAGACCCCAATATTAATAGAAATGATGTTTGATTTCTATCTGCCTCTCTAACCTTGATTGAGTTTTGTTACATACATATTCATGTGGAAGAGGGATATACAATTTATCCCGTCGCGCTTATCACTAACTCAACTAATGAATCTATGACGCGTATTCCATCCCTACTCTGTCTGGTCTCCATGTATGTTCTTTTGGTGCGTAATTTGAATGTATTGGTAGGAATGCTCTGTCAGACATGTTCTCTGTAATCATTATTTTACCATAAAGTGCTTCAATAAAGTCCATTTTTATTAATTATATTAGTAACATTGAGTTTTTTTTATGAATATTAGTTTGGGAAACGGATATGAACTATCCGACAATAGTGGAATATTGCTTGTTTTAACTGAGCGGATTCTGTTAACAAAGTCTACGCTGAAATTCGGCAAATGAGGAGGTATTCTCCTCATCTGACAGCAGCACTTGGCTGATAGGAAAATTAATGCTTGGCACTAGCATGTAAGTGGGTTAATGACTACGGAGTGAAATGTTCGTGATATTCCTTAACTGTCCATGAGAAGGGGGGATTTCCTCCGTATCTTTTGTATTACTCATCAATGTTTTCAGAAAATAATTAAATAAATAAATATATATAAACATATATACACACATATTTATCTATCT